>BPTQ01000001.1:243658521-243848551 GCA_019973895.1 Chrysanthemum seticuspe
ACTCTGTTTGAGGGAGGTGACTTCCTTCTGGAAGAGATCGATGAATTTCTTGCTACTGATGAATCAATTCCGCCTGGAATTGATGGTATTTATGATTCGGAGGGGGATATTCTTTATCTTGAGCAATTGCTTAATGAAGATCCATTACCTTCACTCCCTCCGAAAGAGATCACGATTGAGGAAATCAAATCAGTAGAAACATCTACTGAATAATTTCCCGAGGTTGAACTTAAGGACCTTCCTCCTAATCTCGAGTATGCATTTTTGGAGGGTGATGATAAATTACCCGTCATAATTGCTAAAGACTTGACTGAGGAGGAGAAAACTGCTCTCATAAAGGTCTTGAAGTCACACAAGCAAGCAATTGCTTGGAAACTCTCCGATATTAAGGGTATCAACCCTGAGTTTTGTACTCACAAAATCTTAATGGAGGATGACTTCAAACCAGCAGTCCAACATCAGAGAAGGGTGAATCCTAAGATTCACGAGGTTATCAAACAAGAGGTTCTCAAACTTCTTGATGCCGGTTTTATTTACCCGATCTCTGATAGTCCTTGGGTTAGCCCAATTCATTGCGTTCCAAAAAAAGGTGGCATAACTGTTGTCACGAATGAAGAAAACGAGTTAATTCCAACTCGATTGGTTACGGGATGGCGTGTGTGCATTGACTATCGCAAGTTAAACGAAGCCACCCGTAAAGACCATTTTCCTCTACCCTTCATGGACCAGATGCTTGAGAGATTAGCAGGGAACGAGTACTATTGTTTCCTTGATGGTTTCTCGGGTTACTTTCAGATCCCCATTGATCCGCTGGATCAAGAAAAGACCACATTCACCTGCCCATACGGGACATTTGCCTACAGACGTATGCCTTTTGGCTTATGTAATGCTCCTGGCACGTTCCAAAGATGTATGATGGCAATTTTCCACGACATGATCGGGGAAACTATGGAGGTGTTTATGGATGACTTCTCGGTCATTGGGGACTCATTTCATACATGTCTCTCCCATTTAGACAAAATGCTAAAACGGTGTGAAGACACCAATCTATGTCTGAACTGGGAGAAGAGCCACTTTATGGTCAAAGAGGGCATAGTCCTCAGCCATAAGATTTCCAAGAACGGGATTGAGGTAGATAGAGCAAAAGTTGATGTTATAGCTAAATTACCTCATCCTACTACCGTCAAAGGTATTAGGAGTTTTCTAGGTCATGCCGGGTTTTATCGTAGATTCATTCAAGATTTCTCTAAAATCGCTCGGCCGATGACCCATCTTCTCGAAAAAGATGCTCCTTTTATCTTTTCTCCTGAGTGCATCGAAGCTTTTGAAACACTTAAGAAAAAGCTTACGGAAGCACCCATTCTAGTTGCCCCCGACTGGGATTTACCCTTTGAGCTCATGTGCGATGCAAGTGATTTTGCTATCGGTGCAGTCTTGGGGCAACGCAAAACCAAGCATTTTCAGCCGATCCACTACGCAAGCAAAACTATGACTAAAGTTCAAACCCATTACACCACTACAGAAAAAGAATTATTAGCTGTGGTGTATGCGTTTGAAAAGTTTCGGCCATACCTTATCTTGACCAAATGCGTGGTGTATACGGATCACTCGGCACTCAAATATCTCTTTGCAAAACAAGATGCAAAGCCGAGATTGCTCCGTTGGGTTCTCCTCCTACAAGAATTTGATATCATTATTCGTGATAAAAAAGGAGCTGAGAACCTGGCTGCTGATCATCTTTCCCGTCTAGAAAACCCTCACCAGGATGTGTTCGAGAAAAAGGAAATAAATGAAACATTTCCTCTCGAAACACTCAATATGGTTTCTTTTCGTGGAGACTCTTCTACCCCATGGTTTGCTGACTTTGCAAATTACCATGCGGGTAACTTTGTGGTGAAAGGGATGTCGTCCCAACAGAAAAGCAAATTCTTTAAAGATGTGAAACATTATTTCTGGGACGACCCCTACTTGTTTAAAATTTGTGCGGATCAAGTCATCCGGCGATGTGTATATGGTCAGGAAGCTTTTGACATTCTCAAAGCTTGCCATTCTGGACCTACTGGGGGACATCATAGCCCCAACTACACCGCCAAGAAGGTGTTTGATTCCGGATTCTATTGGCCCACAATCTACAAAGATGCCCATGAATTTGTCAAAACCTGTGACGCTTGTCAACGTCACGGGAATATCTCACAAAGAAATGAAATGCCGCAAAACGCCATTCAAGTGTGTGAGATTTTTGACATATGGGGCATTGACTTTATGGGGCCATTTCCTTCTTCCCGTGGTAACAAATACATACTCGTGGCCGTTGACTACTTGTCAAAATGGGTTGAAGCTAAGGCTTTACCCACCAACGATGCCCGAGTTGTGGTAAAATTCTTGAAATCTCTCTTTGCTAGGTTTGGAACTCCACGAGCCATAATTAGTGATCGTGGTACGCATTTTTGCAATGACCAATTTGAAAGAGTCATGCAAAAGTATGGTGTAACTCACCGTCTATCTACTGCGTACCACCCACAAACAAGTGGGCAAGTGGAAGTTTCTAACTGGGGGATAAAAAGAATTCTTGAGAGGACGGTTGGTGAAAACCGTGCCTCTTGGTCGGATAAGCTAGATGACGCACTCTGGGCCTTCCGTACAGCTTACAAAACACCCATAGGGTGCACTCCATACAAGCTGGTGTACGGGAAGGCATGTCATCTACCGGTTGAGCTCGAGCACAAGGCATACTGGGCCTTGAAGCATGCTAATTTCGATATTCAGACAGCTGGTGATCACCGGAAAGTTCAAATGAATGAATTAAATGAACTCCGTGATCAAGCTTACGAGAACTCTTGATCTATAAACAAAAGACAAAAAAGATTCATGACTCAAAAATCAAGAACCGCGTTTTCAACGTTGGTGATCGAGTCCTTCTTTTCAACTCAAGATTGAAGATTTTCTCGGGAAAGCTCAAGTCTCGTTGGTCTGGTCCATTTACTATCGCTAAGGTTTATCCTTATGGTACCATTGAGTTATCTCAACCCGATGGTCCTAATTTTAAAGTGAATGGTCATCGAGTGAAGCATTATTTTGGAGAGGACATTCCCCCTGTGGTTGTCCCGGATTTACAAACTTTCCCCATGAACCAATGAATGCGGGGATCGAGTCGAGCTAGGGACTCGAGAATCAAAAACAGTAGCATGCCATATGGGTTTTCACCCATATTTCTGACTTCTTTCTATCTTTCTACCACCCTAGTGTGGGGGGGTTGCCCCACATGTTGTGTATATATGCAAGTTTCAAAAAAAAAAAAAAAAAAAAAAAAAAAAAAAATTTGCTAAATAATGGCCGTAGTATTTCCCTTTTACGTTCTCAGTTTCAGCATAACCGCCGGTACTTTGAATATTGAGGGCAATATTCATTTCTAAGTGTGGGGGGGAATTCTCACGAATTTTATCATGTAATTATACCGCCTAATTCCTCCGTTTTTGGCCAAATTTTTTTTTTTGGAGTAAGTGTTCTACACTTACTCAATTGGTTATCAGTCCACCTTGTCTAATAAACAAAAGGATTGGCTAATCCAGGAGCAAACAGCTCTTGGTAAAGATATCTCAAATCCGTTGACGGCTTGCAATTTGCCCAAAATTGTATGGTATTCAGCTCACCATATCCTAAAAAGTGAAGAGTTGGCTAGCCCGCAAGTTTATGGCTTGTGGTAAAGGCAGTGGAAAAACCATAATTGGTAATCGACTCACCAAAGATAATATTGATAATTTATCTAAGAGTTGGCTAGTCCAGAAGCAAATGGCTTCTAGTAAAGACAAATCAAATCCGTTGGAAGCTGGTGGTTTGCTCAAAATCACATGGTTATCGGTGTACCATGGTTCTTACTTGAACTAAAACATTTGGCTACTCCAGAAGTAATGGATTTTGGTAAAGAGATTCAAATCCATTAAGTTTTTCTCAAAAGATTGCTAGGGACTAGCAATAGTTTAGTGTGGGGGATTGATGAGTGTGTAAATACTCATCATTTTTAGTCAAATCTGAACTGCAAAACGTCTAAAAATGCTCAGAAACGCATCAAAATACTGAAAATATCTCAAACTGGCATTTTATATGTTTCAGATGCAAAATGTTTAAAATCAGATGAAAAATGAGCAAAGTTTGCATAATTGGCAGTTTCAGTCCTCCAAGTTTCTAAAATTGTCAAAAATAGTCCCTGACTCAAAATTTCAAAAGAAAAATCACCAAAGGTCCTTTTAATATCATAACTTGTCAAAATTAGTCCTTTAGTGAAAAATATCAGAAGTTTGAGAAAATTACAAAATTGGTCCTTCAACTTTGAAATTTGGCAAAAATAGCCCCTGGAATTATGAAAATGGCAAGTTTGGTCCTTGTACTTTTTGAGATTGTCACTTTTAGTCCTTGGAGCAAATTTTCAGAATTGGCAGAATAGGTCCTTGTATTTTCAGAAATGGCAATACTAGTCCTTGTCATTTAAACCTTTTTGGCCTTGTCATTTAACCAATTGGACCCTGCCTTGCATTTTGGCCCCTGTCATTATGAATTTTGGACCCCCCTTTTATTATTAACCTTGGTCAAATCTGGTCAAAGCCCCCCAAACCCGCCAAAAAGTCTTCCCTCTCAACTGCTTACCTGCAACACTCTTTCCCTCCCATCCCCCCTCCTCAACTCCACTCAACCATGTCCCCCCCACCTTAGCTAACCTCCAAACTGCATTTAATGCACCTCCCCCCTCCTCACTCAACCTAACTGTCAAATGCAAGTTTTGGCGCCAAAACTTCATTCAATGGCTAGGATCATTTTAATCAATCCAATGGCTGAGAAAATGGTGGGAATTCATCAGAATAGAGAGAGAAAGACTTTGGATATAAAAAAGGAGCAAGAGAAGAAGCAAAAGAGAGTCTACTAGTTTTAATTTTCTCAAAAATGTCGTTTTTAACTTAAAGTATTTAAATTAGTGAAAATCCTGTTGTATTTTGTTTCTTTGTATTAGACTAAGTGTATTGTATCATTATAAACCATTTCCAGTTATAAATTCAAGTTATGTTAAGAATTTATGTTTAAACCTTACTGTTGAAATTTTCCATTCCCAACTCTTATACAAAAGCTTCAAACAGCTCATTACTCAGTTCCAATAAGCCTATACAAGCTTCTAATAGCTTTCTATAAGCTTACATTTCAGTTTTAAGCAAAAGTGGTTCTTGGTCAACAAAAGTCAAAATGAGCAAAAATGATGCAGATATGGTCAATGGGTGATGCAGTATTGGAATTGGGTTGATATTGAGTTAATGGGTTGATCTGCTTAGGTTAGAGGTCCATTGGTTCATTGTTTCAAGCCATTGTGGCTAAGGACCCTTTGTAAGTAAATTTCAAGTTTCATTGCAAAACTCTTCTTTGGTAGTTATAACTGGTTCTAATCTGTTTATTAGGCTGTATTTAAGTTATATAAACTTAGTTTGATCATTACAATATGTTGGTTCAGTGAAAAACTCATTTAATTTTCAAAACAGTTAAATAAAGGTGTGTTTGGATCAGTGCTTAAATCTGTGTTCAGGGCTTGTTCAGTGTTTAGCTCTTGTTATTTTAAGTTAAATTAGCTCTAAACACTTCATATCTGTCTTACTTTTGTGCCTATAATCCACCAAAGTCAAAATCCATATCATTTGCCTTTAACAGGTTCACTGTTGGATTCTTGCAAAATCAAAAACTCAATTTGTGTTTAAACATCATATATATAGCTTGCTCTAGCCTCATTTCATCCATTAACATCAATATCAGTCTACAAATCAAGTTCAAACTTCATAAAAGTCAACTATACTCAACTGCTTCAAAAGTCAAATTGGCAAAATCAGTTTTGAGCCCATATGGAAGGAATTTTCATGGACTCATCCTTGGACCAAATTCAGTGAGAATTGTTGTTTTAAAAAGTTCAACTGGTCTATTTTCTTATTAGCATTTTTGTAGAATTTTACCAATTTTTTATAAGCTCCAAACAGGCTTGTCTTTTAGGTCCTTTTTGCCCTGTTCATAAGCTCAGCTTAAGCTGAGTTTTTCTCAGTTCGTTGCAAGCTTGTGCAGAGCTCAAAACTGCTTGTCTAAGTCTAGAATTTGGTTTACAAGATCTCACCCAGGTCTAGTATAGGTTCCAAGTTATTGTTTCTAATTTCTAGCTTATTTGAGTGCTTAATTTTCTGCTTAAACCTGGTACCCTCTCACTGATTTTAGCTCATTAGCTCAAATAAGTCAAATCTTGGTATCTTGCATTCCAGTGTTTAAGGCTTGTTGTTTTTAGTTGCATTTTGGTTATTTTAGCATATTAGAGCTTCTGTGATCAGTGGGTTGTCTTTGGCTTTCATTTGGCTTATTAAAGTGCTTATTTATAAGCACTTGCTATAGCAGTTTCATATTCCTCCACATAACCCCATGTTTTTCCATTTTTTCTAGCTTCTTAATATAATTTTAGAGTTTTCCTGAAATTTTCAGATTTTTCCAAGTTAGTTTGCTATTTTTCTTAATTTTAATTAGTCTTTAAGCATTTTTAAATAGCATTTAATACAAAAAATTAAGAAAAGTCTCAAAAAAATAATTTTTCATTTTTCTTAAGTTTAGATAAATATAAAAAGACAAAAAAATATTTTTCTAGATTTTTCTTAGTTAAATTTGTATTTTTAAGTAATTTAATTAGTTTTTAATAGTTTTTAATTCCTAGAAAATAGAAAAATAATCAGAAAAATACAAAAATAGTTTTGAAAATTCTCTTTTGATATTTTAGATTTTTCTAAGTCTTAATTTTATTTTTCTAGCTTAATTTCATATTTTCTTGTATTTTAGGTAATTATTTAATAGTTAAAATTAGTTTTTAATTAATAATAATTAATTAAATAGTTGTAAAAATAATTTTCTTTTTCTAAAAATTTTCTTTTATCATTAGGATTGTAAAAATATCATTTTCATATTTTTAGGGTTAATATTGTGTAAGTTTCACTTTTTCTATTGTACGTTACGTAGTTTTTAATTAAGTTTTGTAAAAACATAAAAACAAAAACATCATTTTAAAAATAGTGATAGCGTTTATTTAATAGTTTTTATCTTTTTAATTTCCTTTAATTTGCATTTAAGCCGTTGTAATTTGTTGGCTTTTCCTTTAGTTATAATAATTCACAATCCCTTTTTCGTTCAAATTTCTCGATCACTATTCGTAGGGTGATCCATTGCATAGCTCGCTGGGACATAACGACCCGGGGAAACCCTATACTCCTCAGATCTTCATTGAGTTCGTGCTTAAGCAGTTTTAAGCTTATTACGGTCGGCCATTCACAAGTGGTCGGCTTGAGTGATTTAGCTTGACTGTTCAGCACGCATCAGTAGATCCCTCCGGTTCTGGCGGATCATGGGAACAAATACCTAACCTTATCATCCTTATACCACCGTACATAAAGTAAATTTGGTCGGTCTATTTGGTATTGTTCATCTGCCATTGGAACCAAATGAAAACCATTTGAAAATCAATCCAGATACTTGTAATATATTATCAAAGCATTTTGTACCTGAATTGTTTTTGATATTTTTAGAAAAAGAGCTCCCCCTCAACATGTGCATCATTTATTTGAAATCGTTTTGGCACACGGAGGCAAGAGGAAGAATTAACTTCTTTGATTACCATTTTCTAAAAGATATCAACATCACTTCCCTGATCAAAACAAGTAGATAAAGCATATTAGGGAAGGATGAGGTTTTCATAAGTTTGCTCCCCCTCAATATGTGCCTTGAGGTTTGAAAAATTTTTGCGCATATTAGAAGGAATCTGCACTTAGATACAAATCAATCACGTTTCAATTCTTTGTGGTTTGAAATAGATGCTCCCCCTCAATATGTGCATGGAAAATTTTGAAATCGTTTGGCACATGTGGGGAGGAAATCTTGCTAAAAACTTGTGAAACCATTTATCGAATTATCAGTTTAAATCCAATTTAAATCACAAATTCTCCCCCGATCACAATTTTCAAATCATTTGAGATTTGTGATCTCTATAGATTTTAATTGATTTTGAAAGCTTTTGAGGAAAATTTTGACTTGATTATGAAAACAGATAAGGATCGGATTTTGAGACTTTACACTCCATTGATTAAACATGTATGATTATCTTTTGAAAACAATTGTATGACAAATAACCTTTTGATTTGATTGAAATCATTCTCCCCCTCAATCAATGACATAAGTTGTTGATTGAGAGATATATATTTTTGACAAACGTTAAGTCTAGATGATTTTCAAAAATAGAGTCCGAGTTATTTGGCAAAGCAATTAGTTTTCATTAGATAGTAAGTAATTGTTTATAGAATCAGAGCATGAGATTTGAAAAAACAAGATAAAGCATGGCACTGTTCTTTCTTTGAAAAACGGGTTACTGCCTGATATGACAATAAACCAGAGTTTCTCTTTCTCCCAAAAATATTTTTTTATTTTTTGATTTTCTTTTTTTAAGAAGAAGAAAAAAAATTATGTACATTCGAAGAACATCTAAAGATCCGTGTCATTCTTTGAATGACAGCACAAAGACCGTAGATATTATCGAATCGAGAAAAACATGACAAAATGACAATATTTTTTGGAATTTTTCAAGATTTTTCAAATTTTTATGGATTTTTGAAAATTTTATAATTTTCTATTTGCTTTTTGAAGGTTTTGTAATTTTGTATTTTGTTTTTCGAAATAAATATTTACAAGAGATGGATGAAGAATGACCTTTACTCCTCGTCTTCCTCTTGAAGACGTTTGAGTGTTTCCGGTTGAAGACTCTTTAGACCAAGTCGTGGGAGGATAAACTCAAAACGTTCTCTAGGAAGAGCTTTGGTGAAGATGTCTGCTAACTGGTATTCAGTCCTCACAAAATAGAGTTCCACCACACCGTTTTCTACTTGCTCCCAGATGAAATGATGTCGAATGTCGATGTACTTTGATCTTGAGTGTTGAACGTTGTTGCATGAGAGAGCAATGGCACTTTTATTATCACAGTACAGAGGGATTTTGTTGAATTCAAAGCCATAGTCAGATAATTGGGATCTCATCCATAGGATTTGAGCACAACAAGATGACATGACTATGTATTCAGCCTTTGTAGAGGAAATAGAAGTACTCATTTGTTTCTTTGAAGACCAGCTCACAAGCTTATCACCCAAAAACTGAGCACCTCCAGACGTACTTCGACGTGTATCTTGACATCCTGCATGATCAGCATCTGCATAGGCTGTTAGTGACATACCGGTTTCCTTCGGGTACCAAATTCCCATATTGATGGTTCCTTGGAGATACCGAAAGACCCGTTTAACCGCTTCAAGGTGCTTTTTAGTAGGCT
This sequence comes from Chrysanthemum seticuspe, assembly GCA_019973895.1. NCBI lineage: Eukaryota > Viridiplantae > Streptophyta > Magnoliopsida > Asterales > Asteraceae > Chrysanthemum > Chrysanthemum seticuspe. Next base: position 243,667,886 of record BPTQ01000001.1, read on the forward strand.
TAGCCTGATATCTAGCACACATGCAAACAACGAACATAATGTCTGGTCTACTGGCTGTGAGGTACATCTGGGATCCAATCATACTACGATATTTTGTTTGGTCTACCATGATCCTTGAGTGGTCCTCATCCAGTTTAGTACGCTCTATCATGGGAGTGTCAACAGGGTCATTAGAATCAAATCCAAATTTCTTTAAAATCTCATTTGCATATTTAGATTGATTTATAAAAATGCCTCCGGGACTTTGTGAAATTTGTAATCCCAAGAAAAATGACATTTCTCCCATCATTGACATTTGAAATTTGGAACCCATTTCATTTGAAAAACGGTCACATTCATTGGGGTCAGTCGAGGCAAAAGTTATATCATCAACATATATTTGAACGTGAATTAAATGTTTGCCTGACTTTCTGGTGAACAATGTTGGATCAACTGCTCCTTTGTTGAATCCAATAGATAGAATAAACTTTGATAGCGTATCATAGCATGCCCTTGGAGCTTGCTTCAAACCATAACGAGCCTTCTTCAAACGATAGACGTGATTAGGATGCTCTGGATTCACAAAGCCTTCAGGTTGGCTGACGTATACGACTTCTTTAAGATCTCCGTTAAGAAAAGCCGTCTTTACATCCATCTGATAGACTACAATGTTCTTACTTGCAACATTAGCCAAGAAGATTCTGATTTCCTCGATACGAGCAACTGGAGCAAATGATTCTTCAAAATCAATACCCTCCTCTTGACGATATCCTTTTGCAACCAATCGAGCCTTGTTCTTTAAAACATCACTATGCTCATCAAGTTTTACTTTGAAGATCCACTTTAGAGCAATGATCATAGCACAATCTGGAGCAGGTACTAATTCCCATAAATCTAGTTGATCAAACTCATGAATTTCTTCTTGCATGGCATTGAACCAGCTGTCTTCATTCATGGCGGTTTTAACATCTTTTGGTTTGACCTTAGAGAGTACGGAGTTGAAGAAGCACCATAAGGCATCGATTGCAAGTTGTTTCCGTGTGGATACTAGACGAGAGGGGTTTCCAATGATGTTGTCCAATGGATGATCATGTGTCCATTTTCTAAGGTGTTCATGTGGTTGTTGTTGAGGAACTTAAGTAGCAGAGTTGATGTCTCCGATGTCTCCTGATGAAGATGGTTCAGATGATGATTCAGGAGCAAATATGTTTTCAAATGGAACATCTTCGGGAGTAGCAAAGGGATTAACTTCATCATTGATACCAGAAACAATTCCATGATGTACACTTGATGATTGATGATTTGTTGATGAGACAGAGTGATCAGCAGCATGCGCTTCTTAACTTAATGACATTGAAACTGAAGGGTCAACCTCATTTACAGGGATAGAAGTAGCCTCTGTTGATGGAATTGACATATCATTGGCAGTTGGCTCATAGTGTTCATCAAACATTGGATCAAATAATTTCTTTAAATCATCTTCTGACGGAGGTACATAAGGAGTTGCTGGTATGGGATTTGAAACAAGAGTAAAACTGATAGGGCTACTTGATGAAGGTTGAGATGCGGGTCCAGAACTGGATTGTCCTGGAGCCATTTGCCTGGACAGCTCATTGAACATGACGTGAATAGTTTCCATGATATCTCGAGTTCTTTTGTTGTAGATTCGGTAACCCTTCTTGTTTGATGCATAACCTACAAAAACTCCAATGTCCGCCTTAGCTGTTAATTTACCTAAATCTTGACCGTCATTTGTTGGATAGCACAAAGCACCAAACACACGAAGGTAGGATAAATCCGGTTTTCGTTTATGGACAAGTTCATATGGAGTTTTTCCATGAGAGGTGTGTATAAGGGAACGATTTTGGGTGTAGCAAGCAGTGGCAATAGCTTCAGCCAAGAGAAACATTGGAACCTTTGAATAAATAAGCATTGTTCTTGCAGCTTCCACAAGAGTTCGATTTCGTCTTTCAACTACACCATTCTGTTGAGGAGTTTGTGGAACACTTCTTTGATGACTGATTCCAACACTTTCATAAAACTGAATTAAGTCTTTGTTAACAAACTCTGTGCCATTGTCTGTTCGAACAATTCTAACAGTATTGTTGAGTCTAACCTGAAGCTGTTTGATAAGTTTGATGATGACATCTGGAGTTTCATCCTTTGTCCTCAAAAACTTTACCCAAGTAAATCGAGAGTAGTCATCTACCACTACTAGAATGTATTTCTTCCCATTAATCGTTTGCACTCTCATTGGTCCACGCAAATCCATATGAAGGGTATGAAGAACTTCCATTACTGAGTTCGTGGGTTTTGGTTTTTGGGCATATTTCGTGCTTTTTCCCAATTGGCAAGCTGAACAAAGATGATCTTTTTCATATTTTAATCTGGGTAAGCCTCTGACAAGATCCTTTCTGGAAAGGTTATTAATGGTGCCGAAGTTCAAGTGATTGAGACGACGATGCCATAACCATGACTTTGTTTTAGAAGCCTTTGACAACAAGCAGATTGGAGAGGACTTCATCATGTCTTCGATAGAGATGGTGTATAGATTTGAACCACGGGTTCCTCTTAATAGTTCCACACCATCGAGTTCTCTAACGAAACAAATATGTTTTCTAAATGCCACTTCTAGATCAGAATCACAGAATTGACCAACAGAAAACAAGTTATGACCAAGTCCTTAAACATAATATACCCTAGAGATTACACTTTTGCCAAAAACATAGTCTCCATAACCCATAATTGCTCCAAAATGGTCGTTCCCGAATCTAACAGTCCCGATGAATTTACTCACGAAGTTCATGAGCCGCGAGCAATCTCCAGTCATATGCTTGGAACAGCCTGAGTCTAGGTACCACAGAACGATTTAAACGATCTGCAGTTGAACACAGACAAGAATGGATAACTAGAGAATTGGGAACCAGATGCAATAATGGGTTCCACTTGGTTAGTAACAGTGATTGGAACATCCACATCAGAAGTAGAAATAATGGAATCATTAGAAATAGATGCAGTGCTAGTGTCCGTATTTGACCTATTCAAATTTTGTTCACTTCTTAAGGGAATAGTTCTACAAGTAGGCATCCATTTTCTAGTGGGCATTGACTTAGCAAATTTAGGGCACAACTCATTAATCTTACGGCCAGTAGGTATCCATTGATAACCTATATTACTAAATTTCCTTCCTGTTAGTTTCCACTATTTTCTAACTTTCTTTCTCCTTTGCCTTTTAGCCTTCTTAGCTTGATTTTTAACATTAACAGTTTTAACTGGGCATTTGACAGCATTAGACAAATCATTCACACCACATTCATGATTAGTAACAGAAATCAAGCAGTCGTCATTACATGGTTTGCGGATAGTAGCAGAATTCAAATTAATTACAGTACGCTTATAGCTAATACTAGAATCAACACGATTCGTTCTATTCAACTCAAACTTAATATTCCTAGGGTGATCTTCTACTCTCTTCCAATGCACATTCTTAGCTTGCGAGGTCCTATCTTGCTTGGTATTGCCTGGAGGCTTTGACCCGCTAGCTTTTATGTCACTGATTACTCCTGTAGAGGGAATTATGGGAACATTAGTTGGTTGATCTACTTTTTGCATTCCTGAATTAGACGTGCAGGGATCTGAACTACTTGAAGGCACATTAGAGTTCACTTTCTTAATACTGGGCATATAATGGTTTGTATGCTTGGCACTAGGCATTGAACAAGGCATCACAACTTTACCTTTTGCACCTAAGGATTTAGGACATGTTGCTATTAAGCATTCTAGCAGCTCCTGAGATCGATTAGCCTGAATGCAAGCAAACCTAATTTCTCTATCAAGAGGTTTATTAATGAAATCCTCTTCCACAATCTCACAGAGACATTCTAGACTATCCTTAAGGTGAGCGAAGTAATTACGAAACACAAGTTCATTATTCCTAAGATGAGGAGGAATGTATTTAACAGTCACAGTATATTTGCAGTCTGAGGATGACTTTGATGCAACATTCTCATTAAAGACAAGTGGTAGTTTTCCTTTTTCCTGACTCCTCAGATTCTCAATTTCTTTTTGTAAAGACGTTATTTTTTCGTTGTTTTTGTCACGAGTGACTTTCATTGAATCATATAACTCTTTAAAGTGTCGTTTAACTTTTTCATTTTCTTCTAGAAAACTCTCGTTTTCTTTTTGTAAAACATTAACCAAGTTTTGAAGATGAAAACTTTGGGAATACTGAGAATCTAAAGGAGGAGGCATTTGGGAGCCAGTCACATTGTTCTTTTCACCCTTTAATTGAGAAATTTGGGCTTTCAACTTTCTGATCGTGCTACAATGAGCTTGAATCTGTTCGTCACGTTTGTTTATCTGAAAAGCTGCATCAAACTCTGGAGCATCTGAGGATGTCTTGATATTTGAGGTTTTGACATTTTCTTTAAGATGTTGATATTTTACTTGTTAATCAAAATGTTCAACTTCTAGTTTAGAAAGATGTTTTACCAAATTATCATGATCATCCTGATCAATTTTCTCATTTAGTTATGAGTTTTTGTTTTCAAGCTCAATGACATGATCATGGGAAACTTTCAATGCAATAGATAATTCATGAAATCGAGAAGCAGTAATAGAGTGCTTAGTAACAGTATAAAACACATCTTGAGCAACACAACTCTAAATCAAATTCTCATTTAAGATATGCAAGTTCTTCCTTTCAACTTCATTATATTTGAGTTCTTGTTCATACTCATTGACCTCAACTATCATTGCATCAAATTCCTTTTCCATTTTTTTAATATCTGAACTTATCCCTTTTTGAAGACTCTCAAATTGACCTTTTAATTGTTTAAAGAAAGGCATGACTTCAGTTAAATAACATTCTTTAGTTTGCTCAAAACCCCTTTCCCCCTCAGTTATCCCTGTAGGTGTGATTCTCTTCTTACACGTTTTCTCAAAATCAACAAACAGCTGATAAACAACATACAGGCTGATTAAGGTCTTCCTATTAGTGGCAATTTCCTACAAGGGGGATTCTTTTCAACAATATTTTCAGCTTTTTGCATATCCATATCCTTTTTCCAGAACACTTGTTCAGGGGTTAATAGAGTCTGAGGGTTAAACATGTTTAAGGATATCCAATTTTCCTTAGTGTAATCATGGGGTTTGATCGTTATATTATTCATTTTACACTCAGGATCTTCTAGCTTCTTATTCAATTTTTCCCTAGTGACTTCATCTAATTTCTTATCTTCCTCAGTGCACTCAGCGCAACTAGGTTTCTGCCTAGGTTTAAGGATTTCATTGCCGTCATATAGTACCTTATGAGCAGCTTTAGCCTTTTTAACTACCTCATGATTAGGTTCCTCAACAAGGGGAATGCTATGCTTATCACTTAAGACTCTGTGTTTAGTGATCAAGTGAGCAGTCTGAATGGCATTCCCTTGTACGTACAGCTTATTTTCAAGCTTGTTTTTCAAAGTTTTTTGATTGGAAAAGTCATTCAAAATCTTTGATTCCTTAGCATTGAATTCTTGCTTAAGCATTTTCACATTTTCTTTAAGTTTTTGTTTTTGCTTAGCAGTTTTAGAAAGCTTTTCTTGTAAGGAGTTTAACTCTTGTTTTAATACTTCTTCTCTAAAATGACTTTTTCTAATAATTGTACGCATCTGGTCATCCATTTCCTGCTCACGGGTAGTTAACTCAAACTTAGCACGTTGTTCATAAATAGCAACTTGTTCTTTATAGGCATCCAGTTCAGAGATAACAGAATCATCAGGGGCACATGAAGTGTATTCATAAAAAACATAGACATCATTGACTGTGGAAGATGCATTACTTGGTGCAATCTCACTTTCACTTTGCTTCACATATTGATCATATGGGACAATATTGCTATCACCCTCATCATCAATATCTGATTTATAAGTTTCAAGATATGGTACTTTATTATGCATCTTTTGTTCATCAACTTCATCATATAGTTTTAATACCTCTGAAATGATTGAATCTTTAGATGGACCAGCCTGTTGTGGTGAAGAGACCTTTGGAGAGACCATAGGTGAGATGCTAGCCATGAAGATTGTTTGAGCAGTAGGTTCATCATCGACATCAGAGTCAAATGCATCACAGTCAGATACTTGAAAGGCATTCTGATGATTATGACCTATCTCCTGAATTGGCTGTTCATCAACATCAGCATCATAGGTTATGGCATTTCCCTCAGCAAGAAACAACAACTCCTCTTCATCCAAAGCTGCTCCATTATCTTGAGCTTGCACAAGCAACATCTTGTCTCTGAAGTATTCTGCATTTTGTGGACGTTTTGAGATGTGCAGTTTCTAGCAATGTGTCCCTCACCACCACAGTTGTAGCATTTGACTGGCTTTGCTTGTCCTTGATTTGGATTCCTTCCACGATTCTGATTTGCTACATATCCTCTACCAACTCCACCTCTTCCCTGTTCATACTGCCTTTCTTGAATAGGTTGCATCATAACCTTCCCATCTCTGACAGTAGCTTGATTATGTGGATTGGATGATGTTCTGAGGTTAGTGTTGGTGTGTGGGAGAGAGTTCATGTTCTGACTAACCATGAGAGACAGTTGATTGATGAAGTTTTCCATGAGTGTGTTTGAGTCGGGAGGCTTATATGCTGGATCAAGGATGAGCTTGTAATTACCATTACCCATGGGTATGACTAGAGAAGCTTTGGTGGTAATTCCAACATTGGTGTAGAAAACTGTAGAGTCATTTGACGAACTAGTTTCTCCCTGTTGAGTTTTGAACTGTTCAATAATCCTTCGTTCAAACATAGCATGTCTCTCATTCTGAAGAAGGAAGGCATACAGTTGCTCATAGTTGGTGTTCTTCAATCCTTTGGTTAGCTTCACAGACGTGACAAACTTGTGCCATTCGGGATTCATGTTGTTCACAAACTTTGAGTTCAGTTGAATATTTGGCATAGTCATCATGATATTCCTCATATCTTTTGCGAGCTTGTGGAATCTCACATACTATTCATAGATACTCTCCTCTGGTTTCATCTTGAAGTGCTCAAATTCATCATACAGCTGTTGTAACACCCCAACTCGATAAGGGTAGAAGTATCACAGTATGGTGTCATATCAGAACATACATAATGAACATAAAACATTAGAAGCCTTATAATAAATCTCAAGAGAATTCAAGTCAACAAGACTTATCAATACATAAATACAAAAGGAAAAACTCTGAAATTGAAAATATACTAACAAAATCAAATGAAGTCTAAGATGACTAGGCATGGTCTCTATATCAGCTCATCTCTCAAACCCAAACTCCTAGCTTATGTACCTGCCGCAGGAAAAGAAATGCGGCTGAGCTTAAAAAGCCCAGTGAACAGATATAATGATACAATAATAATAAAACTGAACTGAGAACAAAGTAAGGAAGGTTAGTCATTAAATCTGGTATATCAAAGGAACAGAGTAGGGTAAATGAAACATAGGAAAAGGGGTCAATTATCCACCACGAGCCAACAAAACAAATCAAATCAAATCATATATCCATAGTAGCCTGTAGTGACCAATAGTAACCATAGCAGATATAACAGACATGGAGTGATCAGCTCCCAGATTGTGAAGACGCGTACTGCACACGACATCATTCACTAGACAAATCATAACATATCAGATAGCAGAACAAATCTAGGATGCATCCATACGCCCCTGCAGACAGATAGTGGCCATACAATATATATCGAGCTCATAATCAGATAACAGAAAGGGACGGTGTGTAACATCACTCGTACACACTAGAGTCATGCCATTGGTGCATCAATGACACGGACATGGAACCCCCATGCCTAGTGATAGCTTGGGTCTCAAACTGACAGGTCAAAGCAAGGTCATATCATATCAACGTCCATAGCAAAAGTTCGTAATCAAAGTTGCGTATCAAAGGTTCATAATCAAAAGGTTCATATCAAACAGTTCACATAGGAGATTCAATCAAAGGGAGCATAGCAAAGTTATAGGGAAGCCCTAATAAGAAGGCTCAGAGCAAAGGATAACAGTTCAAAACCAATATCGAAAGATGTAAACGAATCATGAGAAACCCCTACTGAAAAAGGATAGAATATCTGTACCTTAACGCCAATGAAAGGAAAGCAAACAAATGAATGAACACGAAGACACAACGTCACGTCTCCTCCAACGAATCTACACGGATTACGATTCATATAACACTTATTAGCTCATTTAAGTCATAACGGATTAATCGTATTAATATTTTTAGAGTTATAAGCGTATCCTTATTTTTAGTAATAGACGTAATTAAAATACTTTAGGGTAATAATCATTAATTAGCCAAATTTAGAGGTTACAAATGATAAATGGTAAACTTAAAGGTTTAACATGACAATATAAAAGTATAAGGTCTGCATGAGAAAATTATCAAAGTTTAAGGGCTTAAATAGTAAATAGCTTAAATATATAATATAATTTAATTTTAGTTTGCATGTAGCTTCAGATTCCAATTTACGTTTCACTATTTGGTTTGTATACTCAATCTCGAAACATTTTTATGACCGCTCGCGGTTCAAATGACTAATATTTACGACCAAGTAAACACGTATTATGATTGACCCCCGACTCATCTCCCCGGACACACTTTCAAAACACTAAACGCTTCACACCTTGATCCCGCGATCACCCTCGAACTTACCCATATAAGACCATGCTTATACTCTTCTCTTTTGTAAAAATAGTTGCACACAAATCTTTTATCCCCCATTCAACCCACAATAAAATCGAGGCACACATGCATTCTATTCGACCCCCAACTTAACAAAGAAAAAATGATGCAACCAAGAAACCTAACTCCTAAGTCCCTAATCTCATTACACACGCACAACATATGTTTCCTCACTTCTATCACCCGATTTCACAACTCAGAATGCATGCATGCAACAAACCAGTACGTTACCTCCAACCTAAACCACCTTGGCCCATTTTATTCATCACAACTGAATATATATGCCTCATATTTTATTAGCTTAAGTTTTTATCTAGCTTCTTAGTCTTGTACTAGATATTATAAGAAGGTGTTAACGACTAGACATACACGTACTTCACAACAGATTCTAACATAAAACAGAAACGAAGATCGACTTGTATAGGTTTCACAGCTCATGATTTTATGTGACATTATAGTTATTATTTTATGCGATAAGTTTAGAAGCAAAAGCATGCATGAGCATACTGTTTTCAAATGTGTTCAAGGGAAACCAGATTTATGCACCTTTACAACAAATATATATATGGTGTGATTCATGATCTTATATAGCAAAACATTTGTTTTAGTCTTAGCCCTTTTAACATTTTAAGTAACATGTTACATGCATAAAAGGCATGCGTAGATGTGAGGAACCCAAGACCAGAATTCAGAAAACAAAAGGGGATGACGTAGTGATGATGATACCTTTGAAGCTTATGCAAAGAAGAAGAGACAAGGATCAAAACTAAGCAACCCAAACACCCTTTGCTGCTCCAAGACCCATGACCAGCTGTAGTTATCAACCCACGACCAAAAAAAACAAGAGACCTTCGTACCACCCGAATTCACCCCTACACGAACCTCGTATAACCCTTTCATGGACTGCTCCTTTTCGACAGAAAATGGAGGAAGGAAAAAAAACCTTTTGCCGTCACTTTGGTAGAGAGAAAAATAGGGTTTCTTTGTGTTTTACTTTTGAATTGTGAATGATAGTTAATGGGAATTAAATGGGGTGGTTTTTGGGCGTCTAATAGGCCGATCAAAAGGGGGATTTTAAGAAGACCAAATCAAGACTTAATTTGTTACCTTAGTTGTATGATGTAAGTTACCAAATAAAAGATGGGTGTGATAAATGGGGCGTAAAAAGGGGGTCATGGACGTTTTTGATTTGGACGAGAATTAAGGGTGTATATCAAAGATTTTATTTAGTTTCCCTAATTATTATTTTGCTAGTTTTAATTTAGTTTTAATTATTTTGTAACTTGTACATGTAAATGGTCTATATAACTTTTAACGTGTTATATTTATTTGTAACATAAGTGTAAATTTTATTATCATGTCTTACGTAAATTATTTATAAGATAAGTATTTAACATATATAACGAGCTTGACTTATTTTTCGGATTCCATGATTATTAGCTTGAGGGGTATTATGGTCACTTTAACATGTTTGAGATTTTAGGGTTTTACAACTCTTCCCCTCTAAAAAAAAATTTCGTCCTCGAAAATGGAAATGGAAACGAAAGAAGCAAACGAAGACATACCAAATTGCAATGAAATGAGGGTAGCAGAGATCAAACGGTAGAAACTTTACTGAACGCTTGCCGAGAATTCAAACGTATCAATTCGCATAACGATGAAGGTAGATTAAACGTATAAGCAGAATGATCCCAAGGTCTTGCTAACTCAATCAATCTTAATCAGGTGCCAGAAATTCTAAGCTCTAAGGCACTCCTTAAGACATCCTATGATCACAATGAGGGTACGTCATATGATGTAAGTATTATCACGTTGGCCAAGCGTCATAATACCAACATCATATGAGTATACCTTCATGATGACCATGCTTTATCTCAAGTCGTGAAAATCATCCTATCAACCACCTAACGGTCCATTCTACATCTTAGGGTTGGTCCGAAATAATCATCACTAACGGATTCAAAATCAGAGAAGCAGACATATAAGGAACGTTACGGAACATAGCAAGTACGAACTGAAACACGTCGGCAATAGCATCAGGTCTTCCACAGTTCGTCAAATCTCTCAAATAAAACAATCATCCAACAAACGCAGAATTTATACTGAACGGAAAATCATTCAAAGAGAACATAATTTATTCAAGGGATTTAAAACACAACATGAGGTCATAGTAACACCGAAGTATCAAGCCATAGGACTCCATCATCCAAACGCGCCCAATCATATGAAGCAGATGAACCTCCTCAGCATCTCAATGGTTGGACTGTTGACCACAATATGCCCGAATCTTGGTAGTAGTTTCACCACATGACTAAAGTATGCCGGTCATACTTCTTCTGCTCATACGTCTTCCAAGTGTCCACCAGTTGAATCTCGTCTCCGTCTTTGCGCCTCTGGTTGATTCGTCCAGTTCCCTCCAGCAGCATCCTGATGTCTCCAGCAGCATTGCAGTTGGTGCGGCTTCTGCTTCACGACCCTCTCCAGCTCAGAAACTGTTGCAGCAACACAGGGTCGGTACCATCACCTTCGACTTCACGAGTATTCTACATATTAACGATCGATAAAGGAATGCGCGAAGATAGAATAACAAAACCCGAAAAGAATAAGGTTGAATCAACGAAGAAAAAAGAACATCGAAGGTAAACCTGGACGAAAATCAAAAGAATCGAAAAAGATCGAAACAAACGGAAGCCTAATGTCTACCCAAGTCCTCACAGGTCAAACCTAAGCTCTACGGGTTAAATCCTAGGGTCCATATGTCACAGGTCCTGACTACCAGTCGTAAACCTGGGCTCTGATACCATAATTGTAACACCCCAACCCGATAAGGGTAGAAGTATCACAGTATGGTGTCATATCAGAACATACATAATGAACATAAAACATCGGAAGCCTTATAATAAATCTCAAGAGAATTAAAGTCAACAAGACTTATCAATACATAAATACAAAAGGAAAAACTCTGAAATTGAAAATATAATAACAAAATCAAATGAAGTCTAAGATGACTAGGCATGGTCTCTATATCAGCTCATCTCTCAAACCCAAACAATCCCCAGCTCCTAGCTTATGTACCTGCCGCAGGAAAAGAAATGCGGCTGAGCTTAAAAAGCCCAGTGAACAGATATAATGATACAATAATAATAAAACTGAACTGAGAACAAAGTAAGGAAGGTTAGTCAATAAATCTGGTATATCAAAGGAACAGAGTAGGGTAAATGAAACATAGGAAAAGGGGTCAGTTATCCACCACGAGCCAACAAAACAAATCAAATCAAATCAAATCATATATCCATAGTAGCCTGTAGTGACCAATAGTAACCATAGCAGATATAACAGACATGGAGTGATCAGCTCCCAGATTGTGAAGACGCGTATTGCACACGACATCATTCACTAGACAAATCATAACATATCAGATAACAGAACAAATCTAGGATGCATCCATATGCCCCTGTAGACAGATAGTAGCCATACAATATATATCGAGCTCATAATCAGATAACAGAAAGGGACGGTGTGTAACATCACTCGTACACACTAGAGTCATGCCATTGGTGCATCAATGACACGGACATGGAACCTCCATGCCTAGTGATAGCTCGGGTCTCAAACTGACAGGTCAAAGCAAGGTCATATCATATCAACGTCCATAGCAAAAGTTCGTAATCAAAGTTGCATATCAAAGGTTTATAATCAGAAGGTTCATATCAAACAGTTCACATAGGAGATTCAATCAAAGGGAGCATAGCAAAGTTATAGGGAAGCCCTAATAAGAAGGATCAGAGCAAAGGATAACAGTTCAAAACCAATATCGAAAGATGTAAACGAATCATGAGAAACCCCTACTGAAAAGGGATAGAATATCTGTACCTTAACGCCAATGAAAGGAAAGCAAACAAATGAATGAACACCAAGACACAACGTCACGTCTCCTCCAACAAATCTACACAGATTACGATTCATATAACACTTATTAGCTCATTTAAGTCATAACGGATTAATCGTATTAATATTTTTAGAGTTATAAGCGTATCCTTATTTTTAGTAATAGACGTAATTAAAAAACTTTAGGGTAATAATCATTAATTAGCCAAATTTAGAGGTTACAAATGATAAATGGTAAACTTAAAGGTTTAACATGACAATATAAAAGTATAAGGTTTGCATGAGAAAATTATCAAAGTTTAAGGGCTTAAATAGTAAATAGCTTAAATATATAATATAATTTAATTTTAGTTTGCATGTAGCTTCAGATTCCAATTTACGTTTCACTATTTGGTTTGTATACTCAATCTCGAAACATTTTTATGACCGCTCGCGGTTCAAATGACTAATATTTACGACCAAGTAAACACGTATTATGATTGACCCCCGACTCATCTCCCCCGACACACTTTCAAAACACTAAACGATTCACACCTTGATCCCGCGATCACCCTCGAACTTACCCCTATAAGACCATGCTTATACTCTTCTCTTTTGTAAAAATAGTTGCATACAAATCTTTTATCCCCATTCAACCCACAATAAAATTGAGGCACACATGCATTCTATTCGACCCCCAACTTAACAAAGAAAAAATGATGCAACCAAGACACCTAACTCCTGATTCCCTAATCTCATTACACACGCACAACATATGTTTCCTCACTTCTATCACCCGATTTCACAACTCAAAATGCATGCATGCAACAAACCAGTACGTTACCTCCAACCTAAACCACCTTGGCCCATTTTATTCATCACAACTGAATATATATGCCTCATATTTTATTAGCTTAAGTTTTTATCTAGCTTCTTAGTCTTGTACTAGATATTATAAGAAGGTGTTAACGACTAGATATACACCTACTTCACAACAGATTCTAACATAAAACAGAAACGAAGATCGACTTGTATGGGTTTCACAGCTCATGATTTTATGTGACATTATAGTTATTATTTTATGCGATAAGTTTAGAAGCAAAAGCATGAGCATACTGTTTTCAAACGTGTTCAAGGGAAACCAGATTTATGCACCTTTACAAAAAATATATATATGGTGTGATTCATGATCTTATATAGCAAAACATTTGTTTTAGTCTTAGCCCTTTTAACATCTTAAGTAACATGTTACATGCATAAAAGGCATGCGTAGATGTGAGGAACCCAAGACCAGAATTCAGAAAACAAAAGGGGATGACGTAGTAATGATAATACCTTTTAAGCTTATGCAAAGAAGAAGAGACAAGGATCAAAACTAAGCAACCCAAACACCCTTTGCTGCTCCAAGACCCACGACCAGCTGTAGTTATCAACCCACGACCAAAAAAAACAAGAGACCTTCGTACCACCCGAATTCAGCCCTACACGAACCTCGTATAACCCTTTCCTGGACTGTTCCTTGTCGACAGAAAATGGAGGAAGGAAAAAAAAAACCTTTTGCCATCACTTTGGTAGAGAGAAAAATAGGGTTTCTTTGTGTTTTAATTTTGAATTGTGAATGATAGTTAGTGGGAATTAAATGGGGTGGTTTTTGGGCGTCTAATAGGCCGATCAAAAGGTGGATTTTAAGAAGACCAAATCAAGACTTAATTTGTTACCTTAGTTGTATGATGTAAGTTACCAAATAAAAGATGGGTGTGATAGATAGGGCGTAAAAAGGGGGTCATGGACGTTTTTGATTTGGACGAGAATTAAGGGTGTATATCAAAGATTTTATTTAGTTTCCCTAATTATTATTTTGCTAGTTTTAATTTAGTTTTAATTATTTTGTAACTTGTACATGTAAATGGTCTATATAACTTTTAATGTGTTATATTTATTTGTAACATAAGTGTAAATTTTATTATCATGTCTTACGTAAATTATTTATAAGACAAGTATTTAACGTATATAACGAGCTTGACTTATTTTTCGGATTCCATGATTATTAGCTTGAGGGGTATTATGGTCACTTTAACATGTTTGAGATTTTAGGGTTTTACAGCTGTGATTCTCTCTCTTCCTTAGTCAATTCAGAACCCGAGAGAAGCATCTTGACATTATCCCAAACAGCCTTGGCTTCAGCGTTGTGATTGATAAGCTTGTAGATATCTTTTGGAATACCTTGAAGTATAATGTTTGAAGCCCTGATATCAGCATTGAATCTCTTTTTCTCCTTATCACTGAGCTCATCATACATCTTTGGTCTATCCAATCCAAAGATCATGGTTCCATCTGCAGTAGTATCAATTATGTCTCTTGTAGTCTCAATCTGATAAGGTCCTTCATCAATAGATTTGAGAATGTTGACTCCATTTTCCTTTCCAAGACAATACAACCTAATTCGTTGAGCCCATGAGTCATAGTCAGTTCTGTCAAGCATGGGTGGACAAGTATCTGAACCATCTGCTTAAACGTTCTCAACTACAGTAGAGAAGATTGTAGGCACGTTGGTAGACATGTTTACGGGATTTTATAACTCTATGATTAAACCGGGAAATAGATTCTTTCACGGGATTTTACTAAATCAAGAGAAAACCGTATTAGAAACAAGTATTAACCAAGTCGCTATAACCTTTGAACCAAGTCGCTAGGCACCAAATTGCTAAGTAGCAAGTCGCTAAACCTTAAGTTGCTATGAATCAAGTCGCTAAGCCCAAGTCGCTAAGACCCAAGTCGCTGGACACAAGTCGCTACAGCACCAAATTGCTAAACAGTCAAGTCGCTAAAGAGCAACTCGCTAAGTATCCAAATTGCTAAGAGACAACTCGTTAAGAACTGTAAGTACAAGTCACTAGAAATAATGAAAGCAAGTCGCTACTCCTCCAAGTCGCTAGCGTAGTGGAGAATCCACTAACTTGTACTATTTGTCGGCTTGTCTCAATAGACAAGTCGCTATGATAAAGTCGCTACGACTAACACTGCAACTCACTAACAATTACTGAAGCAAGTCGCTACGAAGAAATTCACACTGAGACTCAAGTCGCTAACTTGAAAAACTTCAAAAACACACTTTTCAATCCAAAACAAGTCCAACCACAGTGATTCAAGCTTACCAAATCAAAACCCAAGCACTTACAATGATTCTAAACACAAAAGTACACTCAAAATTCAAACTTAAACACAAAAAATGATCCAAATGATGCGAAAACCACTAAATTTTTTCAAACTCAAAAACCATCTAAAACCACTAGAAATCCAAGGATATGTAAGAGAGATGATCAAACCATGGCTCTTGATACCATTTGTAACATATTGGATCATAAACACATCATATCATAATCACTTATAGGCGTATAAGTCAAGGTTTTAAAGAGAGAAATAGTTAGAGGTTTGGGAACTTAGTAAGAGAAAATGAAAGTATTATTATGAGCTCCAACTCTCTACCTTGGGAGGTAGAGAGTATTTATAGTCTTACACAAATCGCCACCTACGGGCTGTGGATCAGGCATACAGTAGGTAAAGACCCGTCCGTCCTCCACGGTGTTACTTAACAAAATACTACTTAACTTATAATAATCTTCGACTACGAGCTTTCTAATGATTACATATACTTGAGGTGACCGACTCTTTAATAACTGGATTTACTAAATCCTAACATAGTTAAAAGAAATCAGGCTCTTCAAGACGAACTCAAAAAGGTTCAAGATATCCTTGATAGCTGGACTGCTAAGAATCCCAGGGTCTTTGATGCTGTGGGAGCCACAGTAGCAAGAAGATAGTCTTAGGTGAAGATCATCTTCCTGACTCTCTCAACAAAGACCAGGGTCCAAAGCTATTTATGTTTGGTGGCACGATTACCAGTATGTTATCTACCCCTAAGCCCAGTGACTAGATTGAAAGAAACAATCCTGAGAGTAAGCTTCCAAACTTTGATTCTGGAAGAATACTAGAGCCTGAGAGCCAAGCTCTCAAGAGCATGCTTGGACTCCCTGATGTGCCTAGTAGTACTGATCACACCTCTAAGTCTGAAACTGAATCTCAAGCACCACTTCCACCTCTGGAAACTCTTCAGGGTGCTGCTCCTAGCTCTGAGCTTACTCCACTATAGTACAATCCACATTCACCAAAAGAAAGGTCTGGGATTTGTAGAACTATCCTGAAAAGACCATCAAAACCAATTCAACAAGAATCTACTCCCACTGAGACTTCCACATCCTCTGTCCCCACTGAAGCTGACCAAATTCAGCAGTTGACTGAAATTGTGAGAAAGCTAACTGAAAAGATGGAATCCATCAAAAGTGTCCCTGAATCAATCAAGGAGACAAAATCAGCTTCCTCTAGTTCCTCAAAGTCAAAAACCACCACCAAAAACAAGCAGAAGTGTGATCTATGTCACTATACCAGTCATACCACTGACAACTGTTATAGAATCCCTTTTTTATGATCTACAAAAAGGATGATCACAGAACTTCTGATCACTTACAATATGTAAGTTCTCTCAGTAAAGCAAACTATACCAAAGTTGGTCATCAGTATGCTTCAACCTCCAAGTCTGCTCAAACGTTTAGAGCTAAACCCTTTCCTCCTTGCCCTCACTGTGGCTTTAATGATCATCATCATGATGATTATCTTATGAACACATGCTGTGAGATTTGCGGAAATCCAGCTTATGAGACATCCCAGCATGACAGTGTCATCCATGCGAGGAGAAGTTCCAAGCAACCCAGAGTCACAGAGTCACTCTCAGTCTCCAAATGCAAAACCTGTGGTAGCACAATGCACTCAACCACTGACCATGAGCCAATTGCACTCAACCACTAGTAAGTGGGTCACTAAGAGAAACTAATTCAGTTTACTACTTGTGCAGAGACATGCCAGGGAGCCTATCTGGCATCTAGACAGTGCATGCTCAAGAAGCATGACTGGAGTTAAGGAATATCTGCACAAGTATGTAGAGGAAACAGGACCCAAGGTAGTATTTGGTGATAACTCATCATGTCCCAATGAAGGTTATGGTTCAGTAAACTGCAATGGAATAGTTTTCTCTAGGATAGCTTATGTCAATGGTCTAAAATACAATCTCATCAGTGTCACTGTAGGATCGTAAATATTGTTGAGTTGTGATTCGGGTGTTCTTGGATGATGGAAATACATGTTAGCCATAGTTTTAGAGAGAGAAAGAGATGAGAGGGTGTTCTTGGTAGAGACTTGCTTTAAGTTAAATGAAATGTTCGATTGAGAAGCACCACCCCTTCCATGGATGAAAGGGGTATTTATAGTTACAATTAATACTTCCTCCTGTCGGACTGTGGATCAGGCATACAGTGGGTAAAGACCCGTCCTTCCTCCACAGTGTTACTCTAAACTAATCTACGCTACTAACTAACAAATTAACTACTAAACAACGTAAATAACTACAAGTCTACGAGCTAACATATGCTAGACCATAATTGGGGTGACCGACACTTTAACATGGAATTTCCAATTCCTAACAATCTCCCCCTAAGGGAGGTCACCCCATGAAATACATTTTGCATCCTAGCATTCTATCTTTGGCTTTAGTTCTGAGCTCGTAGACTTCAATTCTTCAAGTTCCGCAATCTTTGTGCTTTAGTAGCGATTCTTCAAAGTCCGCATTGATTTGTACTTTAAGTGGAGGCCTTTAACTGATCCATATCTTTGATGATCTCTGAGCTTTCTTTGAGATCATCAGCCACTGTAAATCTCTGGATCACCCTTTGTTGTGTTTCCTTCATGTGATGTTGTGACTTTCGAA
The DNA here is from genome assembly GCA_019973895.1 of Chrysanthemum seticuspe. NCBI lineage: Eukaryota > Viridiplantae > Streptophyta > Magnoliopsida > Asterales > Asteraceae > Chrysanthemum > Chrysanthemum seticuspe. The sequence continues at coordinate 243,686,270 of BPTQ01000001.1, forward strand.
CCGACATGCTCACACTTTTGAATCATGACATCTTTCCATCAGAGTAGCGGAAGCTTTACTGGTTCATGATATTTGCAGTAGCGTAGCAGAAGCATAGTATAAAATTATCAGAAGCAGGTTATGTAGATATGCACCAGTCATGATTTCTTCAATTAAGTGTGGATGCTGTGAGCATGCGGCTTTGGATTGACTTCTCAATTCTGATCAGCTACAACCGTCCAAATGTACCTGCAAACAATAGTTAGCAATAAAACACACGAAAGTGTCTTTGATCACTTTTGTTCAATCGAGGTACACGACCCACGGTTCCCCGTTGATCAGTACAAGTACTACCTGTGATCAGGTAGAATTCTGAAGAATCTCCTTGACAGGGTTTCGTAGCTGTTCTAGCTATTCTCAAACCGGAATGTCTCAAAGAAGACAACACGGAATGAGTGAACCAGCGAATTGAGATTCACTGATTGATGAAAAATTGATTTGAAAACAATCGCGTATTGCTTGAAGAAAGATTTTTGCAATACGACGAAGGTTTTATAAGAAAGATTAATTTTCAATCAAAAGTACTTTTTGTATTTGAAAAGAATACACATTCGACGTGCTAGATAAAAGAAGAGATTTGCACATCGAATGGTTTTTCCAAAAGTTTTTTTTTTCCTTCAATCAGAGATACTTTTTGTGTTTGAAAACATGATTACACATTCGATGTGCTAGAGAAAAGAAGATTTGCACATCGAACGGTTTTTCCAAAAGTATTCGTCAATTCATTTCCTGGACCAAGGTTGATTCAAGAATGAATCGCCCCATCGTTTCTGTCCAGTTGTCACAAGCTTGATCTATTTGATAGATATCACATGCCACCTACTAAGAGCTTGTATGATGTTGGCTCTAGAAGGTTTTCATCTTCATTGTGAATATGTTTGCATATCACTCAGATGTTCTGGCAATACCACAAGGATAATGCGTAGGACTCTTAAGATATAATCTCTCTTTCCACATTGTGTGAAACAGAGAGTCTTCATTGACAGTGTCCTAATGAGATTAATTAGATGATCTCGTGGCTCTAGACTCAATTGTGCACATTTGATTCCTATGCCGGAGACTAGGGAGAGTGTCTCCTTCTTCAATATCAACAATCTATAAGAGAAAGTCGATAGATAATGTAGGTTCCTCATGAGAATGTAACAAGCCCTTTTAAGAAGAACTTGAGTAGCTTGGGAAGTTTAGTGCATTGCGTCAATGGGTCCATGACGTCTTGTCTTCAATACCAGTGTTACCTTAGTAACCACCAATAGCATACGTCTTGTCTTCATCATACCTAAGGACTCTACACTATCTAGTGGATTGTCCTTGGGTAGATCCCTCCGGATCTGGCGGGATCGTGGGAACGAATACCTAACCTAACCATCCTTATAACACCATGCATAAAGTAAATTGGTCGGTCTTTTGGTATTGTTCTTTCCTTCTTGAAACCAATTGAAAAATCATTTGGAAAATCAATCAAAGTACTTGTGATATAGAATCAAAACATTTTGTACCTTAATTGTTTTTGATCTTTTAGAAATGCTCCCCCTCAACATGTGCATAAGATTTTGAAATTGTTTAGCACGTGGAGGCAAGAGTTCTTTGAAATGATTTCTTGATCACAATATCCTTAGAAAAAGCCATTTGAATTTCTTTGGTAAATTCTCCCCCTCAATATGTGCATAGGATATTTGAAATCATTTTATCACATAGAGGAAAGAGTTCTTTTGAAGTACATCCACGATCACGAAATCTATTAAGAAACCATTTAGAAAATCAATCAAGGTACTTTATGTTGAAACATAGAATCTTTTGTACCTTGAAAGTTTATTTTCTTTTGAAATGCTCCCCCTCAATATGTGCTTCGAGATTCGAAAGCGTTTAGCACATATGGGAGAGCAGTATTCACATTTGAATCAAAATGATCATCATTAATCAAGTTTCATTATTAAATCACAAAATCTCCCCCGATCAAAAATATCAAACCCTTTGAGATTTTGGATCCCAAGTGATTTAATAAGGTTTAGAAAACATGGGAGAAAATGTGGCCTTGTTTAAATACTCTTCTGGTTTTTGGTTAAATGCTCCTCCAAAATCATGTGCATTATGTATTTCAAAATCGTTTGGCACATGAAGGAAGGAGTGCTTTAGAAACAATCACCCTTTTAAAACCGATTTGAGATTTAAATCACGATATCTCCCCCGATCAAAAATTTCAAAACAATTGAGATTTTGGATCCCGATTGATTTAAATCATTTAGAAAATTTTGGGGAAAGACGTGGCTTGATTTAATTTTGGAAATTGACTGATGAGAACCAATTGTATACATTAAAGATTGTTAGTGCCAGGTATGATAGTTTTTAAGAGATCTTTAAGTAAAATAAAACAATTTCACAATCAAACAAGAACAGAAAAAATTTCATTTTGAAAGATCTTTGAGTTTTAAAGAAAATCATACCATGACATAACATTAAATCTTTAGATCACCACTTATTTTGTACAAACCGGACTTATTATGAAGAAATATCATTTGAAAATATTTTATTATGAATCACTCTCCCCCTCAATCGATGACCATAGTCGTCGATTGAGTGACTTAACTTTTGATAAAATGAAGTCCGGTGATTTTCAAAATTAAGTTTAATTTATTTTCAAAAACAATATTTTTCCATTTTCAAAACAATATTTTCAAGATTGTTTAAAAATGGTATCATCACAATTTTTCCTGCACAAAGATACGTTAGGTGGTTGAGCTGCTTTTGTTGTTGTTGCTGAAGGTTGGAAGAAAACCATCTGCTGAAGCAGTGAGACCTCTTACGTTGCATGTTTAAATGCTAACTCTCCATAGAGGTAAAATTAAGCTCCGTTTCTTCACTTGATATGAAGAAAACCATCGGCTGCTGCAGTGAGACCTATTACGTTGCATTTTATCATGCCAACTCTCTATAAAGGTAAAATTAAGCTCTGTTTCTTCATTTGTCAACCCAAGATTTAGTCACCCTTTCCTTTCGGCATCCAATCATCTTCATTTGTGGGATCCGGATCGGGAACATTCTTATATACCAATATACCTGCATACGTTAGTGAACACACATACAGATATATGGTGGTCGACAACAACCGAACAACAATCGACTAATAAAAGTCAATTCAACATATCAGTCAGATCATGTAAAGCATGGGATTTATGTATCCATCAAACTCTATTCATCTAATCCTAACAATCACATCCTAGAAACCTAGTCCTTCAACATAGGCAATTATATTTTTTCAGATAAGCACGTAGGATGATTAAGAAAGCCCGTTAGATGATGTAAATTTGAAAAACATTATCCCCCTCAATCAATGACTCTTTCTTTGAAAAGTTTAAAAGCGCTGAGGTCATTGATTGAGTTTTCAATTTTTATGAAAACTCTGAATCTGATTGATTTACAGGCAACTCATTTACCACCATTTTGGTTAAAACAAATATTTTTCTGAAGAATTTTAGAAGGAAAAATATTTGAGTAGGAACAGCAGCCTTTTTGACACATGCTTTCCTTGTTTAAAGGTTTAGGAAAAGTGCACGAAATTTTTGAAAATTGGTTTAGCGCAGAACTTTCCTTTCTTTTGAAGAGCGGGTTGCTATCTGAAATAATAGCAAACCATAGTTTAAGCACGGGTTACAATCTGAAATAACTGTAAGCCATGTTTGAAGCGCGGGTTACAGTCTGAAATAACTGTAAGCCATAGTTTAAACACGGGTTACAGTCTGAAATAATTGTATGCCATTTGATTTGTGACATGTTTTGAAAAGAAATATTTACACCTTCTGCTCGAACTTCATCTATGGTCCTGTGCCATTGTTGAATGACATTTCTAAGACCGTAGATGTTATCGATACCAGAAGACATGTCTTGAGAAAAACAATATTTTTGGTATTTTCTGATTTTTCAATTTTTTATGGATTTTTTGTTGATTTTATAATTTTCTATTTTGTTTTGTTGGTTTTATATTTTTTTATTTGGTTTTTGATGAATATTTACAAAGATAGAGTAGATGATATAGTTTAAGAAATGATGGTACAAGTACCGAGATATGGATATCGAGGAGCACGTCGTAGAAGATAAAATTCATCATCTCTTAAACTTCCACCACCAAATCTTCCGAGGCTCCAGAATAGAAGATAGAACATGAGCCTTTGAGAAAGAGAGACTTTGGCAGCTTCCCCCCAAACCGAAAATCCATTAGATGAGCATATTCGAAGCTCTATTTCAAGCTTTCCTTAGCTAGGTGCACATAGAAGCACACCATTATCATAAATCCCACTGCTCCTTTTAAGAACGATAGTCGAGATTCTTTGTTCGGGGTTATATCATCAACAAGAACATCAACGTATCATCCCACTCTTTAAATTTCTTCCCATATCACATATTATCACTGAAGTCAGAAGCAAACCATTCCAAAAGGTGTCAAGAGAACAATTCCATCAAGTAGTTGAATTGATGCAGTCAGTCTCTTGGCAAAAGCTCAGGAACCCGAATACACATATACCCAAAGACAGAGAAACTTATAACATCGAAGTAGCAGATTAAGTCCGATATCCAAAGAATAACCCCGAAGTATACTTTTCTCTCCCCTGAAGAAAGTGTATGAAGCTCAAGAACCCAAAGTACCCAAATGCCTAAAGAAAGAATAACCGATAACACTTAAGAAGTAGGCTGAATCACTGATTATCTCTGCAGATGACAATCTCTGCGGATGTCAACTCCGGAATAAGTGATTATATCTCTGAATCACTGATTAAGCACTCAAGTGAAACAGCTGAGCGCCCCCAATGTACACAATTCTCTCTCCCCTGATGATTGCGATAACATCGAAATCATCGCACACTTGTGTACCTCTTTTATCTTCATAAACTTTCTCTTACATCACTTCCCTCACGTAGTTCAAATAATAACACTAAAAGCCTTGATGAGTAAAACCTTGAGTTTCTCTGCGGTCATGACATTTGTCTTCCCGGGATATCTTCAATCACCTATAAGTATTAAGCTCATCAAGATTACTTGCTTTGTGTTTAGATGTGTGTCTCCTTCCCCCTTGCTGGTTTTGACACTTCAGAATCAGCAGCATATTATAAGCCCAAATACTTGAAATATTTTGAGAAGAACATCATTAGCTCAGATGTATCTGTGAGAATCAACTTGCTGAAGAATAACGTGAGCAAATCTAATTAGGGATTAAATTTGGCTTTTCACTCTCCCCTAATTAGTGCTCTCTCCTAAACCGACAATCTCTTTGATAAATGCCCAGATTAAGAAGAAGTCTTTAGATAATCAAATGCAACTCGTCTTTTAGTCTTCTAACATACAGTAGAAAATGTAGAACCGACTGTAGACTCGACCTCCTTCAAGATTGTCCGAATGCGGAAATAGACAGTTAACATCTTCTTCACACCAAATGCATTCCCGTTAACTTGTAAATATCAAATCCCCTTGATTCAACTCCCTCCCAATCAAACAAGAACAGAAAGATGTTCATCAAAGAAATCAGCCCCACAACTAGAAGCATTTTGTCATTTAATCATATCTGCCCATGTGAAGATGTCAACCAACGACTCTTAGAAGAACAAACTTGCTTCATTAATATGGTAGTCATAATTTGTTCTCTGTCGGGCAATTCTGTGACTAAGATTTTGAAGTGGTCTTCATAAAACACTGATGCTTTGATAGAGAGCTTGATGGTGTGGAACTTTGAAGAGGAACACGCGGTGCAAACTTATACACTATCTCTATCGAAGATATTATGATGATGACCCAATAATAAGAAGCTCGGTTCATACATTAGTTTGGAGCCGTACGACCATTTGTTCTCATATAGCAATCAACCATGCAGTATTATCACACTTCTTCTCCCCCTCAAGAATTGCATACGGAGATGCCATTCTTGATTAAACAAGTGATTATCATCTAAATGTATTCTATTCACACTTCTCCCCTAAAAAATTAGCACATGGTGTCGCCATCGTCATTATAGTTGAGCAAGTGGAATAAGAAAACAATCAACAGTAGCCCGGTTCACTTGATAATTGAAAGCGCATGGAAAAAGCATGAAGCATGTTGACGAGAATGGTCATAAATAAGAAGATTTCTCTTCTTCAGAAGATAAAGCGCACTGAAGCGTACACTTTTCTTTTCTTTAGAGAACGAGGCATGAACTGTTGTGTTCATACGTCATAAGAAGATTTCTCTTCTTTCAAAGATAAAGCGCACTGAGACGTACACTTTTTTTTCTTTAGATAATGAGGCTTGAACTGTTGTGTTCAAACGTCATAATCTCTCTCTTTTCATCATCTCTTGGCAAAACATGTAATCACCCCATTATCATTCAATAGGCTCTTTGTTGTGACAGCTGATGGAGAAAACCCAATATGATTCATTTGACCTTGAAATGAAGTAACCCGAACTTAAACTTGCACAAATGTAACAAAGAGCGATGCCGAGACTTCATCCTCAATTGAATCTCTAAGTACTCTATACTCTTCATCCAACCAACCATCAAGTATAAGACGTACAAAACCTCTTGAAAATCCACAATTGAATGTGACACTGGGCACTACAACGTAACTCCTTAAAGTGATAGTTATTTTGTGGTGGTACAAGCCCAATTCCCCTAAGTGGTAAAAGAAAAGGAAAAAGTCACCCAACAATAACTAGATTTCCAAGTCTTCATTTTGATAAGAAGGTCGAACAAGGATCATGAAGAATCTTCATCCAACCATCCCCGATACCTTCAGATACTAAGTACACTCGCCCATAATATTTCACTTCAACCTCAAATAAATAATAGTGAATTAACGCAGTTGTCACATCTTGAGATTAAAAGCCCAGATCTAGACTCCTTTGACGTTTTAAGTGAACTATGATAATGGTTTCATCCCGACCATGGTTAAGCACCTAATCTGGTAAAACTTTGAAGTAACCAAACCTTCATGAAGAAAATCCAAACAAACACCCAATTCATGAAGTACACCCTTTTATCCCTTCTTTGAAGTAGAGACCGTAGCACCAACATCAGATAAGATCCAGAATTACACTTTCCCTTTCTCCAGGATGAATCTATCATAACGGGATTTTAAAATTCTATGATTTAAACCGAGAAATAGATTCTTTCGTGGGATTTTACAAAATCAAGACAAAACCGTAAACAATGTCACTTTGAATGTGTAATGACAACTTTGGTTTCGATGAACAACTATTTTAGGGGAACATGCAGCGGTTCATCAACGGTTCATTATCCAACATCAACAATATCATCAACCATCCAATAAACACTTTGGTAAACACATCATTCATGCATTATGTCGGCTATTGCAGTGACAACCTGGTGAAGTAAACCCGATATGCCAAACTTGAACATGAAATAAAATTTCCCAGATTGTCTACTTAAGCTTGCACTAATCCTTGTGAAGAAGAAACGGTGTACCCAATGTACAAAACCTCTTGACGTATCCTCAACTGCGTGAGACACCGAAGTGATAGTTACGTTGTGGGTTAAGTGAGAAAGAATCACAAACGTAACTAAATAGCCAAGTCTTTATCACACTTCTATGAATGCCCAAACTAGTCATCTTCGCGAAACGGTAGAAAGAAAGAAGACGAAATAAGTACACGTGCCTGGAAAACCTCACATCAAATCCAACTAAGAAATACCGTCCAAATTGTAATCAACCTAGTTCCATAATTCGTTCAAGCCATGAATGCATATATCCCCTGTGAATATCGTGTGTCCAAAATACTACTCGTAATCACTATATTTAAAATGTGTGTCCAATGTTTTTATATAAAAAATTTGGACAACATTTTAATCATTTAAGTCCAACTCACTGAATATCCAATTCATTAGATTATTACCACAACCCACATAAATTGAAAGATCATTCTGCCCAGTCCATATCAGTCCACATACGAGTATTTTAGTTACAAAGCCAATTATACGGATCAAGGCCCATGAGAATCAAATCTCACTTACCATCCACGGCACATTGAAATTCCACTGCCCATTCACACCTGTTCCACAAATGATAGACGCTCCATCATCCAGATGCCCTAATAATTAGTTTATACGAGTGTGGAAACCCGCGCGATGCAGCGGGATTGTTTTTGTAGACGTGAATTTGGATAGGGACTATTTTTGCAAAATTGCTATAAAGGACTTACTTTGCAGCGACACTTAAACCTTAGGGACTATTTTTGCCAACTTGGACTTACTTTGCAACGACACTTAAACCTCAGGGACTATTTTTGCCAACTTGCGAAAGTTGGCAATTAATGCTTGACACGTGTCATGAGAAGAGCACATGTCTTGGCTAATAGTATATATAGTAATAACACACCCCTTATCTCAATATTTACCCACTTTCACAGACCCTAAAAATATTCACATAATGTCACACGCCTCCCATCTTTGCCTTTTTCACAATCAAGCACAGCAACAACGCAAACCCTAATATCACTTATCATATCAATCCGCCCCATTATACTTCAACCAAACTCATTTTTAAGCCAATCATGCTCACCATAGGGATGGTTAGAGCTTGGACATCATCACCACAGGAATGGTGAAATGTCATGATTTGGGTTCGAGATCATTCATTGAGAACCAGGTAGGTTTTGATTAAGATCTTTCATGACTTATGAGTATTAGACGAACCAAGAAAATGAATTAGCAGACTTGTTACTTATATTTCTTGAATTTGAAAGTTATCACCAAGTATGTTTTTGATTCTTTATCAGATAATCGAATCAAGGAAATGATTCAACAGTCTTGTTGCAATCATTCCTTTATATTCGGAAATTTTCAAAAACTCTTAGATTAATGATGATGATGTTACGTGCTTAAGACTTTTGGCAGTCTTGAAGTTACTTGTGAAAACCACGAATCATAAAAACTGAGATCTTGATATTCATGTATTCATTTCGTTTTGATTTCAGTCTCAAAATAGATTAATGAGGTATACGTTCCTTTGTGAATAGATAGAATGATATATATGTGTTTGATGAAACACTCACAAGGAACAAGGCTGAGATCTAGATTGTACATGTTTATATTGTGTGACTTTGAATGAACAATAGATATGTAGACGAGGTCTCTTGACTTGTTTTTCTTTATGTTCGAGTCAGATTTGTGATGATGATACTTTCGTGTGTATAGACCCATGGTGGTCTTGATGGTTTTCTTGTAAGCACAAATAGAATCTGAGATTAGTTGTTGATGGTAAATCATTTTGAATTCGGTTTTGTACTCATGGACTAGTGATGGTTTAAGCCTGAAGTCGCTTTGAGTCTAGATGGTATTTGGTTTAGTCAAGGTCAAATAGTCTTGGTCTTCTTCTTCATCATTTCAGTCAAGTCGCTTCATCTTTTGAGTCAAGTCGCTACCTCTTTTGAGTCAAGTCGCTTCACATAAGTAACAAGTCGCTGCATTTTTCTGTTATCACAAATCGCTAACTTATAAACATAAGTCGCTTTTGACCATTTGACTTTTAGAAAACTCGCTATGACTTGTAAAGACAAGTCTCTTTGAACATTTTTGACTCAACTCACTTTTTGTTTTTGGCTAACAACTCGCTTTTAACTTTTAAAAGTCAAAGGTTCATTGAATCTGGACTGAGAGTGTATAACTTGCATTCAACAATGCCAAGTCGCCTCCAAGAAATTATGACCAGCAGCATCAAACCCAGAAAAATAGTTTGCAAGATACTTCTGACCCATTTTGACCAAGACACTAACCAGATACATAAAAAAAAAACCAGAATCAGACCATGTTTTGACCATGTTTAACAAAGACTGATATCACAAGCCAGATACATAAAGACTCTTTATGACCCAGTTTTGACTATGTTTGAACACAAGACTCAGACTAAAAAACCACATAAACATTCAAGGAAATAGGTGACACAAAGCAGATGTATATTGATAAATCAGATGACCCTTTTTAAACAAAACAAGATACATAAAAACTTGTTTAAAAGACTGATATCACTAAAAGTATGGAAAACAAAATTATCAAAAATGATATAGAATCAGTGTAAACAAGATTCGAGCCACAAAAAATCATCAAAACATAAAACCATGGCTCTAGTACCAATTGTAGGATCGTAAATATTGTTGTGTTGTGATTCGGGTGGTCTTGGATGATGGAAATACATGTTAGCCATAGTTAGAGAGAGAAAGAGATGAGAGGGTGTTCTTGGTAGAGACTTGCTTTAAGAAAAATGAAAGGTTAGATTGAGAAGCACCACCCCTTCCATGGATGGAAGGGGTATTTATAGTTACAATGAATACATCCTCCTGTCGGACTGTGGATTAGGCATATAGTGGGTAAAGACTCTTCCTTCCTCCACGGTGTTACTCTAAACTAATCTACGCTACTAACTAACTAATTAACTACTAAACAACATAAATAACTACAAGTCTATGAGCTAACATATGCTAGACCATAATTGGGGTGACCGACACTTTAACATGGAATTTCCAATTCCTAACAGTCAGTCAACTATGTGATGCTAAGTACATTGTGCAATTCAATGACAAACAAGGTACCATTTTTAATGCCAACAAAGAAGTTGTTTTGATAGCTCCCAGAAGAGATGATGTTTATGTCTTAGACATGTCTACTCTTTCTCAAGATGGAACTTGTCTCTTTGCCAAAGCGACTAAAACTATCAACTGGCTGTGGCACAAGAGACTCTCTCACTTAAACTTTAAAAATATCAACAACTTGGCAAAACAAAACAAGGTCCTTGGGTTACCATCACTGGTTTTTGCAAAAGATAAACCATGCTCAGCCTGTGAAAAAGGCAAACATCAAAGAGCATCTTTCAAAACAAAACAAATTTCTCCATCAAAAAAGCTGCCTTCATCTCTTGCATGTGGATCTCTTTGGGCCATTCATTCCTAGATCAATCCAGCATGAGAAGTATAAACTTGTCATTGTTGATGAGTTTTCAAGATATACTTGGGTATATGATAACATCAAATAGTCCTGAATATTAAGTGTCAATTTTCCCCGATAATGCTCGTTATTTATATCATTTATATGGATTTATGCTTGTTTTCCATTGTTTTTCACTTTCAGGTAAATTACGAGCATTGGAGCTAAAGAGATGCGGAAATGGAAAAATTACTAAAGATTTATCACAGTATGCCTATATTGAAGAAGTTATGGTGTAGCTCCTCTCTCACATTACGCCGTAACTATTGCGTGACCCAGAATACCAACTTATCAAGAGGTTACAACGTAACTCTTCCCAAAGGTTACGACGTAACTCCATTAGGTCAAAAGAGGTTCCACGCCGCTGTTAATTACGCCGTAACTACTGCATCACTTACGACGTAACCGATTTTATTGAAGACTACGGCGTAACCACTTATAAGGTTACGCCGTAACTAGCAGATCTAGTGCATTTACGAAGAAATAGAAGGTTACGGCGTAACTCCTCTATTGGTTACGCCGTAACCCAGACCTGGCCTATAAATACCCCACGAATTCCAGCATTTCAAAGCATCCCATTCCACACACAACACTCTGAGAATGTGGGAAAAAGCTCAAGGTAGGTCCAGGGGAGCATACGGAGTTGTTCCAAGGGAGAAGTCACACCATTACGATAAGATTTAGCGTTTTATATTTCTTTTACTTTCGATTCATGTATTTCGTACCTTTGAATATTGAATTAATTTGCATGATTAATATGAGCGGCTAAGCACCCTTTGGTTCTAGCCTAGTTATGATTCCTTAATTGTTTTGTTTGCGTTTACCTTTACTTTCGTACAATTATTTCTAAGTGTATGCATGCATAATTATTTGGTAGTCACCCTTGATTCGGTAGTTTTGAATGGCGGTAGAGGCCAATTGCTTAGGAGATATGACCAACTGACCCTAGGTGAGCTGACTGAGACGGGAAGGGTAAGATATGACCAACTGACGACCCTTTCTACTTGTGCGATTTGACCAACTGATCACCTATCGTTTGGATGAACTTAAGAATTGGGGGTGTAGTGTCTAAGTTCCTAATGGCCGGGCACTCACTATTTAGAATCTAGCATGTAGCGGTACTTAATGACTCGGCTTAGGGGACCAGGAACAATAGGACTTATGACGGTGCGCCTGATTTCTCCTGTGGTGGCATCTTTGTTGATAGGTTAGTGCGAATTGACCAAATGTTGTCCTCTCGAATTTGACCTCACCTGAAGTAATTGGAAGTAGGTAGATGTAGACATAACTAGCTACGAGGATTGACTAGGTTAGCGCCACTATTCCTCTATTGATTTCCCTTTACCATTTATTTTCTTTTATATTATTCTGCATTAGTAGTTTAATTAATTAAAATCCTATCGAAACCATTATTATTCTATGACACCTAGACTTAGTTATAATCCAACACACATAGCTCTTGGGACGACCTCGGCTTTACCATTTACTACACTACACACGATCGGGTACACTGCCCATTAGTGCATTAGGGTAGACCACAGGTATAGCGAGACACTATAAATATTAAAGCATGGTCAGTAAAACCTGCATCAAGTGTTTGGCGCCGTTGCCGGGGAGTTATATTAGGATTGATATTAAGTCGTTCATTTCATTTTTAAACTTTTCTCACGATCAAATTTCTAGATTTCAGGTACCATGGAAGATGTTAATATCGATAACCTCACTCTTGAGGAATATTTGGCATTGACAAGAGAAGAACAAGCGCCAGGGATTGTTAGGCCAGCCATTGCAGAAGATGCTCAATTTGAAATCAAACCTAAATTCATGAGGGAATTACGTGCAAACCCATTCTATGGAAGCATCACCGATGATGCCCATGAACATGTAGAAAATGTCGAATACATTGTCAGTGATAATGCTACACGCGTCGTTCGGGGTCAAAGGAACTTCAGTTTCGTCGAGCAAGTTTTTCAACACCCTAGGCAGGAACCTAATCGTTGTAGTGTAGTATTAGGGTAAGCTACGGGAATTGATATCGTTCTCTAGGGGAAAAGGAATGCTAGTGAGGAGTTACTACGCTAAGTTTGGGGTTGAGGAAGATTATTTTTTTATATTTTTTATGTTTTTAGGAAATGGAAAAGTATGAATCTCGGGGTTTGGATTTGGGGGGTTGGTATTTCTACCGATTACTCTAATTATCTAATTATCTAATTAACTAAGGTGAGGGTAGTCTATGTCTAATTATTGTGTGCTCGTATGATGATTTAAAGATGTGTTTACTTAGGTTTTATTACTCCTTAACTATCTCCTATTGACGGTTGAATTGTCACGTCCTAATTCCTAATCGCGTTGTGTGTCTAAGGTCGTAGGGTATGCGTTTATCCCTAACTCTTTGAAACTACCAAAGGGTCTTGTCTACAAAATCTCTAGGATTTATAAACTCTAACTCTAAGGTACTCTTTGGATGGTTTAGCCTACAACTACTCTAGGTGTCATAGTCTAAGGTTCACAAAGATTAATCAAGCATTAACTACACAATGAATGACCTATCGCATTACTAGATCATTAACAATTAAGATAAGAGACAACCAATCAATATTCAATAGTTAAGTTTCATATTCCCTAAGCAAACACACAAGTAAATTAGCCGGACATGGAGAACATGCAAGCATACACACAAATAATTGAAGACATACTTGAATTAATGAAGTAAAGTACTTATCTTGGTGTAAGATAGGGTTTAGAACCCTAAAATAATGTACAAGACAGCCTTGGTTCGGTTTAGGTTTTTACTCCAAAAGACTACACTCTTAAAACTGAAAAATTCGGATTCTATATATAAGATTACAATCGCGATGGTGTCACCTTATGATTTGTGACGCCGTCGGGTTGCCGTCATTAGGGTTTCATCTTGGCCACGTTAGTCTTGCGACTGCATCACCTTATGCTTGTGACGCCTTCCTCTTCAGCCTCTGACGCCGTCTGGATCAAAATCTAGGCCGTCTGAGTTGCGAGGACCTACTCTTTTAAAACCTGAAGCCATCACTTGTAAATAAGCAATTAGGCTACTGAGCCGTCACAAAAGTGCTCCGACGGCGTCGCAGATAACACCTGACGCCGTCCCCTTGTATTTCAGCAGCTTGAGTGTCTCTATTCTTGACTTTGGCCATTTTCTTCGTATATCCGCGCCTTTTCGTCCAAATAAGTGCCATTCCAGCAGTTTGCCTTCAAGGGACCTAAAAAGTGAAAAGGAACGATATTAAGTAATAACGGATATAAAAGTGATCAAATAAGGGCTTAAACAACCCCTCGAAAAGGTACATTTTAAAACCTTATCAAATATCCCTACACTTGGTATTTGCTTCTCCTCAAGCAAATGTGCTTTTAGCCAATTAATTTATAAGTTAGGGTCATGAAGCATTGGTTTAGAACAATCTACAACACATATAAGCCCCGCAAAAGTCAGAACAAGCATGGAAATTACATACTAGAACCTCACATGGGGTGTTTGGGTACTCACATCTCTCGGGTGTATATGAAATATAACAAATTGGAAATGGAAGATAAACACTTATTAACCGGTCCTAGTACATAGATTACCATAAGCTTGAGACTAGATCAAACCTCCATTGCTTTGGCGTAAGCACCTAGGAAAGACTATCAAAGAGGTCTTTTAAAGGGTTGTAATGTTAGGCTTACGGTAGGGAAACAAAGGGTTTGGTGGGATAGGCTATTTAGTGGTGGTAAGTCAAAAATCTTTATGTTACAAGCATACGAAGAATGGCGTTGCTAAGCCAAGACTAGACACTCTAAACTCTAGATAACTGAAACAAACAAATATAAATTTAAAGGATAGATGTAGGATGGTAGCCCTTTTTTTTTTTTCAACACTCTATTTTTTTCTTTTTCTCTTTTTCTATTCATTTTTTCGATTTTTTTTTTCATACACTTTTACTCTACCATCCTCTACGGTAACATCAAAATGATAGGTATTTATAGCCATATCCCTACACTTGAGTTTTTATTACTCTAACACTAATTTGACCCAAATTGAAAAGATCAAAACACTTGGAGTACATTATTACGCAAATAAAGGGAATTTGAATTTAACGTTCCCTTCCCGTCATTTCATAAACTTTAACTTTTCCCATGAGTCCCAATCGTCCCAAAACTGTATACGAAGGATATGACTCGACTTAGCAACTCATGCGAGCAACTAGATAATTGAACTAAGGGTTTTTAGGGTGATAACAATAATGCACTAAAAGTGAGTGCATACAAGGTAGGCTCAGGCGATTTGGGTGTACATTTGGGGGTGGGGTGTAAACAATGCTCTTCATTGATATTCCGGAAAAACTGAAACATCACAAGAACCGCGAAAAGGATAGGCTTTGAGGGGTTAACTATGGGTATCGTATACTAAACATGAGTACAACGCAAGGGTGTGGGGGAATTACTCAACCGATGTGGAAGAAGCAGTTATATTACGGGTATCAAACAAGGGTTATCCTAATGCCTCTTATCATTTAGTAATTCCTAACTACACAAGTGTAGTCTTACTAGCGATCTCGGGATGCATCACAAAACAAGTTCTAGAATCTATTATACTACCGGTTCACAGTCTAAGCATTAAAGATGAATGCTTTAATTCCTACTAATCTAAGGGCGATCCTCACATTTTGGGTGGAATTTAGGTGGTAAAGGGTTTTTGTGCTAGTCATATAGCTTCCTATCCATGAGACGCTTTTATTAAGACTAATGGCCCACTCCTATATGTCATGAAAAATTTTAAATTTGGTGCCAAAATTACCCTAACCGACATTTTCTCATGGTTTATTACACAAACACAATTGGACAAAGCAAATAGTCAAGGATAAGAATAGTTTCAAAGTTCCCGTTTTATTTTCCCTCCCTACACTTAAACTGAACATTGTCCCCAATGTTCCCCGAAAGTATCAAAGTTATGATAATGGAAGGTAATAAAAGATGAAAGAAACTAATACTCCCCTGATTAGCTCGGTAGGATCCGTTTGTGAAGTAGTGGTTAAATCCTTTCCAAGAAGAATGTATGCGTGAAAAGCTCCTTACAACCTTATGTATCTTCTTCTTGATAAATAAAACCTGTACACTTGAAGAAACAAACGAAATCTTCACGTAAAATCAGCGGTAATAATATATATAAGACTCTACTAAACTAGGATATAATGCTTGTGGAATGGATGTTTACAGAATTTTTGGAAAATCAAGACCTGTAAAATTCCAAAATTTATAAGTAGCTCAGAAAACGAGAAAAAAGTAATCTGTTGTTTTTGCTCCTTCCTGACGCGGTCAGGTTATCCTGACAAAAATTGGCCTGCGATTTTCTGGAAAAAATTCTGGAAAATTTACATCTTTAAAATAAACATGGGAATAAACAATCAATAAAAGATATATGACACAAACAACCAAACAATTAAGCATGGGTTGCCTCCCACGAAGCGCTTTTCTTTATTTATAAGTCTTGTAGCTAGACTCGTAGTCATGCTCCTACGTGACTTCATTACCGTCACCTTCTTCTAAAACAATATCTTCCTCGTTCACCATTTCATTATTATCTAACTGATAATGTTTCACCCATTGTCCATTTACGGTAAATTCCCTTCCATCGTGGTCCAGTAGCACCACAGCACCATCGCTCATCTGCTTCTTCACTGAAAAAGGTCCATACCATCTCGATTTGAGTTTTCCCAGAAAAAGTCTCAGTCTTGAATTATACAGGAGCACCTTATCTCCTTCCAAAAAATCTTTAGGATTCTTTATCCGTTGATCATGCCATTTTTTTTCCCTTTCTTTGTATGTGATTGACGATTCATAAGCTTCCAGCCTTAGTTCATCCAGTTCTTGAAGCTGTAAGAACCTGTTTGACCCTTCTTCAGAATAATCCATATTACAAGCCTTAAGTGCCCAGTACGCTTTTTGCTCAAGTTCAATAGGGAGGTGGCACGCCTTCCCGTATACTAAGCGAAAAGGGGTTGTTCCGATAGGTGTTTTGTAAGCAATTCTGAATGCCCAGAGAGCCTCATCCAGTTTGAATGCCCAATCTTTCCTATTCTGGTGGACCATTTTTTCCAGTATCCGCTTTAATGCCCTATTTGTATTTTCCACTTGTCCATTCATTTGAGGATGATATGCAGTATAAAATCTATGTGGAATGCCATACTTCTTCATTACCTTCTCCATTTGAGCATTACAAAAGTGGGTTCCTCTGTCACTGATCAATGCCTTGGGAATCTCGAATCGTGTGAAGAGCTTTTTAAGAAAATGAATGACTACTCTCGCATCGTTAGTTCTGAGGGCTTGGGCCTCCACCCATTTGGATACATAGTCGATAGCTACGAGAATGTACTCATTTCCTCCGGATGATGGGAAAGGTCCCATGAAGTCAATACCCCAAACATCGAATATTTCGCAGACCTGGATGTAATTCTGAGGTGATTCATCCCTTCGCGAAATGTTTCCCGATCGTTGGCATGCATCACACGTCTAAACCAATCTCTTAACGTCCCGAAAAATAGTAGGCCAGTAGAACCCGGCATCGAAAACCTTCCGTGCCGTGACATTTACACCGTGGTGTCCCCCAGATGGTCCTGTATGGCATTATTTCAGAACTCGATAAATTTCTCTTCCGGCCATGCGACGCCGAATGATTTGATTGGGGCATACGGGAAATAGGAAGGGTTCATCCCAGAAGTAATGTTTGACCGTGGTAAAAATTTTTCTCTTATCTTGCTTGGTCATGTAATTTGGCAAAACCCTGCTGGACAGATAATTAGCGTAATCCGCATACCATGGCTCAATTTCCTTAATAGCCATTAGTCGCTCCTCGGGAAAAGAGTCGTGAATCTCTATATGATCTAACTTCTCAAGATCAGGGTTTTCCAAACGTGACAGATGATCAGCAGCAAGATTTTTGGCCCCCTTTTTATCTCGAATTTCAATGTCGAATTCTTGAAGCAATAGAATCCACCTAATGAGTCGGGGTTTAGCATCTTGCTTGGAAAACAAGTAGCGTAAGGCGGAGTGATCAGTGAAGAAAACAGTCTTAGAGAGGACGAGGTATTGCCTGAACTTGTCGAAGGCAAAAACTACAACTAGAAGCTCTTTCTCGGTGGTCGTGTAATTCTCTTGCGCTACATTCATGGTTTTGCTAGCATAATAAATTGCTTGAAAATGCTTTTCTTTTCTTTGGCCAAGCACGGCACCTACAGCATAATCGCTAACATCGTACATGATTTCGAAGGGTTGAGACCAATCAGGGGTGACAATTATTGGAGCCTGAGTGAGATCTTTATTTAGACGATTGAATGCTTGTTTGCATTCTTCCGAAAAATCAAAAGGGGCATTCTTGACAAGGAGCTGCGTCATCGGGCGGGCAATTTTCGAGAAGTCTTTAGTAAACCTTCTATAAAATCCCGCATGCCTTAGAAAGCTCCGAATGGCCTTAACGGTAGTAGGATAGGGTAGTTTAGATATGGCTTCGATTTTTGCTCTATCAACCTCGATTCCATCTCCAGAGACTTTATGCCCCAAGACAATTCCTTCTCTTACCATGAAGTGACATTTTTCCCAATTTAGGACCAAATTAGTTTCTTCACACCGTTTCAACATCTTCTTAAGGTTGGATAGACAAAGGTCGAAGGAATTTCCAAAAACCGAGAAATCAACCATGAAGACTTCCATGCTGTCCTCAATCAGTTCATGGAATATGGCCATCATACATCACTGAAAGGTGGCGGGGGCGTTACATAACCCAAAAGGCATTCGCTTATAAGCAAAAGTCCCGTCTGGGCATGTAAACGTAGTCTTTTCTTGATCTTCGGGAGAAATGGGGATTTAGAAGTATCCTGAGAAGCCATCAAGGAAACAGTAGTACTCATGACTGGCTAACCTCTCGAGCATTTGGTCAATGATGGCAGAGGAAAATGATCCTTCCGGGTGGCATCATTTAACTTTCTGTAGTCAATACAAACACGCCAACCCGTAACCGTTCTTTGTGGTACTTAATCACCCTTTTCATTCTTAACAACCGTCATTCCTCCTTTTTTTGGAACCACTTGGACTGGGCTGACCCATGGGCTATTTGATATGGGGTAGATGAGACCTGCATCAAGAAGCTGGACGACCTCCTTCTTTACTACCTCCTTGATATTAGGGTTAACCCTCCTTTGCGGTTGAACGGTTGGTTTGTAATCTTCTTCCATGAGGATTTTATGAGTACAGAATGTAGAATCAATACCTTTAATGTCAGCAACACTCCATGCTATCACCCCTTTGTATTCTTTTAAAACTTCCAATAGCTTCTCTCTCTGACCAGTGGTCAGTGAGGAGCTTATGATGACAGGAAGTTGGTCTTCTCCTTGAAGGAAGGCACATTCCAGGTGACCCGAGAGGTCTTTTAGTTCTAAGGGCAGGGGGTTCCTTGATTGATGGTTTTAGCTTGTTTTCTGGCTTTTGAAGCTCAATGGGTTCAATTTCTTCCTTACGTAGATAAAAGGAAACAACTCCAACCATCTCAACTTCTTCGTCGTTGTATATTGTGTTGTTATCATCATTCATGAATTTGTTTAATAGATACTCGTCAATGCAGCCATCTATGTCATCAACAAATTCATTAACTTCCTCAACAAAATAAACAGGCTGATCGTAGGAGGAGGAATGGCTCATAGAATTCTTGATGTCAAAGGTCAAGCTCTCGGACCCTACTCGTAAGGTGAGTTTTCCATCATGAACATCGATGATGGCACGAGCTATAGCCAAGAAGGGCCTTCCTAGGATTATTGGTACTGAGCTATCTTCCTCCATTTCTAAAATCATGAAATCGACTGGAAACTTGAATTCTCCACTCTTACAAGAACATTTTCACATACCCCAATGGGATATTTGATTGATCGATCAGCTAACTGAATGCTCATTCTAGTTGGTTTCAGCCCTGAATACCCGAGTTTGAGGAACAAGGAATGAGGCATCTGGTTAATGCTTGCCCCAAGATCTGCCAAGGCGTTTTTCATATAAAGTACCCCTATAGAGCAGGGAACGGTAAAACTGCCTCGATCTTCTTTCTTCTTGGGCATGCCTTTCTGGATGACAGCTGAGCACTCTCCTCCTAATGATATCAACCCTTCGAGTTTCTTTTGATTAGATATTATTCTCTTGAAGTATTTGCCATGTTTAGGGATATGATAGAATACAACAAGAAGTGGTATGTTGAAGGAAGCCCGTTTTATGTAAGACAATAGTCTCTCATTGTCTTCTTCAACCTTCTAATTCTTTAGACGCGAGGGGTAAGGGACCTATGCGAGAGTCGGTTTCTGGGCAGGTGCTGGCGTTTGTAGAGGGGATCGTAAAGAGGTTCAGGAATTGCTTTATTTCTTGACGCGGGCTCCCTAGTGGTGGGATTCTGGTCAGGGTGTGGAGGATCTTTGGTAGTGATTCCTGACCGAGTAGTGATGGCACAAGTAGGATCATGACAGGTTAGGCCAGATTCGCTAATTCTTTTATGGAACTCGGTGAATTGACTCTCTAATTCAGCTTGCTGCTCTTGGATGAATCCTTCAAGACCTTTTAAGACTGTGGCCCCTTCTATGGTAAATTGTCCGAGTTCTTTTTCAAAGGCATCACAGATGATGTATTCAGATCCTTCTTGTCCTTCAGTCCTCTAATTCATATTACCCCAAGGATTATATTCATCGTTTTGATAGAACGTAAGAAGTGAAGGGTCATCATAAATATCATGATTGGAAAGGAAGACGCACTATTGGCGTGTGTCATCACACTCATCACTCTCGTGTGGCCCTCCACAAATGTCGCATATAAGGTATGGGTTAAATAACCTTTTGGGTTCTGGTGATTTCGTAAGGTATGCAAGCTTCTCTCGAGCTTTCTTAATCCGATCATCAACAGATGATAAGTTACTCCAGAAAGCAGAGATACTCATTGCAGTTACTAGCTCGTTCCAAGGGTTGTCTTGGTATTGAACATATTCCTCAATGCGTTCCCACCCTTCTTTCGCAGTGAGACTAGAAATTCTTCGGCTAGTTGAGAAATCAATCCCTTTTTGATCCTTTCGAGAGACATTGTCAAAAAAGATTTGAACAAGAACCAAAGGTTGATGCCATGGTATGGGGCTTGTTGAATGAGGTCTTTGTTGCGAGTCCAGGAGTTAACGATAGACTCTCCATCCGTTTGATGGAAATGAAGAATTTTGCTCCTGATTAATGCAGTTCTTTCAGGGGGAAAGAACTTCTTGGTGAACTTGGTTGTGAGTTGTTCCCACGTGAAAATGGACTTTGAAGGCAGCTTATTGAGCCACTCATTGGCCTGTCCTTGAAGAGAGAATGGGAAAAACCGGAGTCTAAATGTCTCTTTGGATGCTCCGTCAGCATATATAGCATCAACAATTTTTAAAAATTGTATGATGTGATGAATGGGGTTTTCGCTGTTGGATCCATGGAATTGACATGCATTCTGAATGAGCCAAATATCAGAAGCTCATTGACTTGATCCGATGGATAGACAATGGCATTGGTAAATCCAGATGCAGAGGGAGAAGAATATTCCCTGAGGGACCTTGCTTCAGGTGGATTAATGGGTCCATTGATCGGGGTAGCGGGAATTTCCTCGCCATGTTGGCTTAAATTGTCAATGTTGATGGTTTCGGGGGATTGGAGGGACTGAACGGAATCTTCATCAGTTGTGGCTTCGTCAAAATTGAGGGTAGTGCCTTGAGGTCCCGAGTCATGGAGAGCTTTTCTTCGCCTATTGAGCTCTCTTTCGGGTTCTGCAAACGGTTCAAAAAGGGTCATGGTGGAACTACGGGTTCTAAGTTGTCTCAGGGGGTTGGTAGGGGGAAATGGTGGTTGGTTATCACCTTCCATGATGAAAAGTGATAGGTTACGAACAAAGGTCACGAAGAAGGGGGATAGACTGCGAGGAAGCTAAAATTGAGAAAAAATTTACTTGATAGGAATCAAGCAAAGAAACCTAAATGAGGTGGACTACTAACTAGCTATTCTATTCCCCGGTAGCGGCGCCAAAAACTTGATAATGCTACACGCGTCGTTCGGGGTCAAAGGAACTTCCTTTTCATCGAGCAAGTTTTTCAACACCCTAGGCAGTGAACCTAATCATTGTAGTGTAGTGTTAGGGTAAGCCACGAGAATTGATATCGTTCTCTAGGGGAATAGGAATGCTAGTGAGGAGTTACTATGCTAAGGTTGGGGTTGAGGAAGATTATGTTTTTATCTTTTTTATGTTTTTAGGAAATGGAAAAGTACGAATCTCGGGGTTTGGATTTAGGGGTTGGTATTTCCACCGATTACTCTAATTATCTAATTATCTAATTAACTAAGGTGAGGGTAGTCTATGTCTAATTATTGTGTGCTCGTATGATGATTTAAAGATGTGTTTACTTAGGTTTTATTACTCCTTAACTATCTCCTATTGATGGTTGAATTGTCACTTCCTTATTCCTAATCGCGTTGTGTGTCTAAGGTCGTAGGGTATTCGTTTATCCCTAACTCTTTGAAACTACCAAAGGGTCTTGTCTACAAAATTTCTAGGATTTATAAACTCTAACTCTAAGGTACTCTTTGGATGGTTTAGCCTACAACTACTCTAGGTGTCATAGTCTAAGGTTCACAAAGATTAATCAAGCATTAACTACACAACGAATGACCTATCGCATTACTAGATCATTAACAATTAAGATAAGAGACAACCAATCAATATTCAATAGTTAAGTTTCATATTCCCTAAGCAAACATACAAGTAAATTAGCCGAACATGGAGAACATGCAAGCATTGACACAAATAATTGAAGACATACTTGAATTAATGAAGTAAAGTACTTGTCATAGTGTACGATAGGGTTTAGAACCCTAAAATACTGTACAAGAAAGCCTTGGTTCGGTTTAGGTTTTTACTCCAAAAGACTACACTCTTAAAACTGAAAAATTCGGATTCTATATATAAGATTACAATCGCGACGGCGTCACCTTATGATTTGTGACGCCGTCGGGTCGCCGTCATAAGGGTTTCGTCTTGGCCACATTAGTCTTGCGACAGCGTCACCTTATGCTTGTGATGCCGTCCTCTTCATCCTCTGACGCCGTCTGGATCAAAATCTAGGTCGTCTGAGTTGCGACGACCTACTCTTTTAAAACCTGAAGCCGTCACTTGTAAATAAGCAATTTGGCTACTCAGCCGTCACAAAAGTGCTCCGACGGCGTCGCAGATAACACCTGATGCCGTCCCCTTGTATTTCAACAGCTTGAGTGTCTCGATTCTTGACTTTGGCCATTTTCTTCGTATATCCACGCCTTTTCGTCCAAATAAGTGCCATTCCAGCAATTTGACCTAAAAAGTGAAAAGGAACGATATTAAGTAATAACAGATATAAAAGTGATCAAATAAGGGCTGAAACGACCCCTCGAAAAGGTACATTTTAAAACCTTATCAGTCAGCTTATTCAAAATTCCCAGAGTCTCACACGATGCTATAATGCTACGAGTATTCCCTATTTCTCTTACGGGAGCTGCAAAAAGATGGGTCGATCGATTACATGCAGGGACTGTCAACACTTGGCCTATCTTAAAAAAATATTTCATTCAGAGATATTGTCCTCCATCTAAGACGGCTAAGCAAATGGAAGAAATTCATAACTTCAAGCAAGAGGGTGATGAAACGTTATACCAAGATTGGGAAAGATACAACGAATTGTTATACAAGTGCCCAAATCATGATCTCAACAGCCAACAAAAAGTAAACGGCTTCTACAAGGGACTGAACATCTCTTCAAGACAAATGATTGATTCTCAAAGGTCGATTCCTAGTATGACACCCACCATGGCTTTAGAAACTATTAAAAAAATGGCAGACCACTCTCACAAATGGCATAATGGAGGAAGCAACCAAAGTAAGAATAATGATATTGAGGGCCTTGCAGCAATAAACAACAAATTAGAAAGCCTTGGAAGACAAATGAAGAAGCTCAAGGAAAATGTGCATTCCCTTTAAGTAGAGTGAGATGGGGCTCGTCCTTCTAAAGAATGTTCCTCCAATGAAGAAGTTAAAAGGATCGGAGAAGTGAACTATGGAAAAGAGTTCCCCTTCAACAGTTAGAATCAACAATAATCCTCCTAAACCTAGCTTGGAAGAATCAATAAAAAATTATCTCTACGAAGATAACAAACGGCAAGCCGACAGAAACGCACTATTCAAAAGATTCCAGGACTCCAGAAATGCTCTTCTGGGACAGCATATGAAGGATGACAAGAAATTAAAAGATGATATTATCCCAAACAATTCATTGGATGATAGTTCCTGTAATGCCATATACTCCAGCAATGGAAAACCTCTCTACACCTCGTTCTGATACGATGAAAAGGAGCCCTCCGAATCACAAATACTAGATGAAGCCTTATGCAATATGACAAGTTTTCCTGAGGTCAAAGAACAATATAATGACGAAACTGGGACTAGAAACGAAGTTAAATTAAATGCCAATTGCTCTGCAGTCATCCTTAATCATATCCCTCTCAAGGAAAAGGACCCAGGAAGTTTCATTCTCCCTTGCTCTATTAATAATTTACATAATATAAATGCTTTAGCTAATTTAGGGGCTAGTATTAGTATTATGCCTTTCTCTATGTGTAAAAGGTTGAATTTAGGACCCATTAAACCCCTTTGCATGACCATTGAAATGGCTGATAGGACAGTTAGTATACCTAGAAGAATTGTTGAGAATGTGCTTATCAAAATTAATAATTTTACTCTCCGTGTTGACTTTGTCATTTTAGACATGGAAGAAGACCTCGTCATTCCTTTAATTTTAGGAAGACCCCTTCTAGCTACTGCTCGTGCTAAGATTAATGTTTTCAAAAAAATCATCACTTTAAAAATAAACGATAGAAAGCTTACACTAAATATGGATGACGTGTGTAAGTGTCACCCAGTCAAATCTGTTTGTGTTATCAAAAAAGGAAAAAGCAAAATTACTCCGCCTTCCATCACAAATATGCACCGCACTTCTAATCATCGTAACATGCAGGATAAGAAACCCAAGGAATTTAGCAATGAAAAAACACAATGCGACGACACATTGAATAATACGAAGAACGGGTCCAACAAAACATGGCACAAATTTCAGAAAGTAGATTACAAACACCTCCCCAAATTGAAATATCATTGGTGCCGGGGCATCCCTATTGACTACGATAAAGGATTTGATCTATGGGCTTCATGCAACCCTTACTCAGAAATCTGTGACGTGGAAAAGACAAGGAAAGGACAAAAAACAACAAATACTTATGGTCTTCAACCAATGATAAGGAGATAACATTCGAAGTTTGGATAAGGATTCATTATGGAGAAGTTAGCAACAATGATAAAAAGAAAATATTGAATGATCCTTGTCTCAACCAAAACAATAATCACAAGACAACAACCGGCCAGAGAGTCGTTGGTCGAAAGCATTGGTGCGAAATGATTAAAACCTCTAATGATGATTCTTGGGCCTCATGTGATCCTTACGAAAACTACTGTAATGGAGGAAGTAATACAAAACGATTCAGGATTGACAAATTTCTTTGGACTTCTACAATTGACCATAAACGCACCGAGATACAATGGATATGCAAATTAAGATTTAATGACTGGGTGAAAATCAACTAGGGAAGAGTAGATGCATCCACTAAAAACAAAATCTAGAAAGACTGCATGAAAGAAGATAATCATGAGACTCTTCAAGGTAGTGGTGACTCAGCAGTTGATAATGTGCCTAACGTAAGAGAAGATTGCAGTTGAAAGATTGAGAACAATTCTTTTGAACCTAAAGACTATTGCGTTAAAGGAACCACTGACAGTAAACCACGACACAAGGTATGTATGACTAACATTGATGATGAGGAGTATGAACAAAACAGATGCTAACTACTTGGGATCCAATATAGAAAACCTCCTCCTATTGTCACCGAAAGGTTCGTATTCACTAGGTATTCCTTAGGACCAGACGAAAAGTTTTGCAAGGTTTCAAAGAAGGGAATAAAGTAATTCCACCGCATAGCCCCCAATGTTACCTGGATCCAGAATAACTTAATGAAGGACATTGAAAAAGTCAGGGAAGTTCAAAGGCCCCCATAGGAGCCCCGCGGCTCTTAGTCTAACTTA
Organism: Chrysanthemum seticuspe; assembly: GCA_019973895.1. Taxonomy (NCBI): domain Eukaryota; kingdom Viridiplantae; phylum Streptophyta; class Magnoliopsida; order Asterales; family Asteraceae; genus Chrysanthemum; species Chrysanthemum seticuspe. The sequence goes on from BPTQ01000001.1 coordinate 243,712,470, forward strand.
AAGACTCGTTAATAAAGAAAAGTGCTCTGTCGGGAGACAACCCAAATTATTCCTTTCTTTTGTGTTTATTTCCTTTCTGTTGGGTTTTGTGTTTTCTAACCATTTTTGCAGGAAACGAGGAACTAATTGCTGCTGCAGTTGCTGATCTGAACAGAGTTACGGCGTAACTCATCTTGGTGATTACGCCGTAACCAACCTTTTAGCAGCAGAATTCTTGACGCATTACCAATTACAGCGTAATACCATCTCTGTGGTTACGCCGTAACTATTCGCTTTACGGCTCATACCAGGTTTTGCCAGTTATGGTGTAACTCCCTCATAGGAGTTACGCCATAACTCTCCTCTGCTTTAATTCCTTCATTTTAAAACACAGTAACCTTGTATTAGTTTTTAAATGAAATTTGTGGGTGTGTTCCCTGTAAACCCTCACGAGACTTCACTCGTCCACTTGGGACACCAAGTGGTTTAAAAGGCTTGTTGCATTTGATAAATGCAACCATGATTCCTACGAAAGGGAGTTAGATTTTTTTTTCATTTTATTTTTTCTTTTTAGAATTATGCTTGTCGGTATTGTGATTTCAGGGATTGAAGTTTGTTCATGACGCTTAAACGAAGGAACGGTTCTTTTTCGTGTCCTTCTTCTTTTTGGAGCAAATTTCAGGGAAGTTTTCGCTCTAATTCTACCTTTCTCTTCACCTTTATTTTAATGCCTAGTACAAAAGGGACTTCGTACAATTCAAGTGGGGGGGGGGGGGGGCGGGAGTAGAATTATCTCTTGAACTTTATTTCGCCCTCATTTTTCTTGTCTATTTTGAAAAATTATGCCATTTTTAAAATTTTGAAATGTTTTTCCGAACCTAACTAGATTAGACCTTAGCCGAGCACATACAACCCTTGACATTACATGGTGAGATTAGCCTTATCCGTTTCAATATTTTACCCCAAATCCACCAAATTATGAGTGTGCCGGTAGCTTGTAAACTTTAGAACATGGCCTTTGCATCATTTCGAGACCATAGACGAGGTATGTTGAGTTATCTCGATGTATTTGAACTTTTCAGTTTTAGAAGGCAATATTATAGGATTATCACCCAAACAGCCTACCATTGTGAGTCTATCGATTACTCACCTCGACTTTTCGACCCCCATGTGAAACCATTTTGTTGCACTCCCCTTTAGTGCAAGATATCTCTAGATACACCCTTCTGAGCCATTCCTTTCATTTTTTCAACCCAATATATTGTTTCATTACACCTATACACCTTAGCCTACCCTGTAGTCTTTATTTGTCAGGATCCCGATCCTGATCTTAGGATCTTACGATTTTACGATATTGCAAAGCAAAAACGATCCGGATCCTACATAGGATCTTTGCAAGCTTAAGATCTTATAGGATCCCGATTTTGACCATACGATCTTACGATATAATCCGATCCGATCTTACTTTTCTCGGATTACAAACTAAAAAACTACAAATTTATGAGTTGTTTGTTTGTAGAATTCAAAAAACAACATGTTAATCTTTTTAAACATTTTATTATCATAATTTAGGACAACATTTATATGAAACATTCAGAGTATTTTGTGGTTATAATGTATTAGAATTTGTAGATTTGTATAAAATTACATAAACTATTAAGAAATAACATTAGAGTAGGATCTTAAGATCCCGATCCGATCTTACGATCACGATCTTGCAAAGACGAAAACGATCCTGGGTAGGATCCCGATCTTGACAACCTTGTGAAGATCATTGAAGACCCCCCGAATTCCCATTGTTCATCTCAAGTGGGGGGATGTTATTATGTTGTGTTGAAAAAAAAATAAAAAATAAAAAAATTGAAGAGGATTCAAAAACAAAATAAAAAAAAATAGGTTGATTGAGTTATGATATTGTACAGTGCGATGTTATAAGCACTATAGTATGAACTTTATTGATTAGTATCGAGGAGGCCACCTTGGTCACATTTGAAGATTGGAGTTGGTAATTTTGCCAACAGAAGAGGAAAAGGTAGTATGCCCATCACGGCGTCCACTAATGACGCATCTACCTTGCATTTCATGATCCGGTCTCTAGACTTCTAAGCTTGAACTTTGGGCGGACGGTAAGTGGTGATGACTTGGTTATAGATTTAGACTACCTGCTTGTTTTTCATTTTATACCAATTATATATCCCATGTCTTATCCTACCCTTTAGTCATGAAGTGTGTCTAGGTGATGCAGCGAGAAATCTTTGGTGTCTTGGCCATGGATTTGGTCATGTATCATTGATTTTGTCCACTTCGCCGTGACATGTTAGTAATGACGAATCACCCCTTAACCTTTGTCGTGTCTTCCCATATTGCCTTCGAGAATTGTTTAGCCCTTTACTCTAGTGATGGAGATTTGTGTAACCCCCAAGCTTATGATAGAATACATGCTATGACTGTGCGATTGAGTGATCACCCCAAAATTGACACTTAGAATAGTTGAGAGATTTGAGTGTTTGTTCCCCTTTCGTGAGGTGTTCGGCTTTGTTTTATTCTAGCATAAAGGATTTGTAAACTCATATTTTCCAGGTTTTGGGAGATATCTTATTAGGAATCTATCTAATAAGGTCTACTTGAGGGCAAGTAGAGTTCAAGTGGGGGGATATTTGATAACATCAAATATTCTTGAATATTAAGTGTCACTTTCCCCCTATAATGCTCGTTATATATATCATTCATATGGATTTACGCTTGTTTTCCATTGTTTTCCACTTTCAGGTAAATTACGAGCATCGGAGCTAAAGAGACGCGAAAATGGAAACATTACTAAAGATTTATCACAGTATGCCTATTTTGAAGAAGTTACGACGTAACTCCTCTCTCACATTACGCCGTAACTATTGCGTGACCCAGAATACCAACTTATCAAGAGGTTACGACGTAACTCTTCCCAATGGTTATGACGTAACTCCATTAGGTCAAAAGAGGTTCCACGCCGCTGTTAATTACGCCGTAAATACTGCATCACTTACGACGTAACTGAGTTTATGGAAGACTACGGCGTAACCACTTATAAGGTTACGCCGTAACTAGCAGATCTAGTGCAATTATGAAGAAATAGAAGGTTACGTCGTAACTCCTCTATTGGTTACGCCGTAACCCAGACCTGGCCTATAAATACCCCATGAATTCCAGCATTTCAAAGCATCCCATTCCACACACAACACTCTGAGAACATGGGAAAAAGCTCAAGGCAGGTCCAGGGGAGCATACGGAGTTGTTTCCAAGGGAGAAGTCACACCATTACGATAAGCTTTAGCGTTTTATATTTCTTTTACTTCCGATTCATGTATTTCGTACCTTTGAATATTGAATTGATTTGCATGATTAATATGAGCGGCTAAGAACCCTTTGGTGCTAGCCTAGTTATGATTCCTTAATTATTTTGTTTGCATTTACCTTTACTTTCGTACAATTATTTCTAAGTGTATGCATGCATAGTTATTTGGTAGTCACCCTTGATTCGGTAGTTTTGAATAGCGGTAGAGGCCAATTGCCTAGGAGATATGACCAACTGACCCTAGGTGAGCGGACTGAGATGGGAAGGGTAAGATATGACTAATTGACGACCCTTTCTACTTGTGCAATTTGACCAACTGATCACCTATCGTTTGGATGAACTTAAGAATTGGGGGGTGTAGTGTCTAAATTCCTAAAGACCGGGCATTCACTATTTAGAATCTAGCATGTAGCGGTACTTAATGACTCAGCTTAGGGGACCAGGAACAACTTGACTTATGACGGTGCGCCGGATTTCTCCTGTGGTGGCATCTTTGCTGATAGGTTAGGGCGAATTGACCAAATGCAGTCCTCTAGAATTTGACCCCACCTGAAGTAATTGGAAGTAGGTAGATGTAGATATAACTAGCTAGGAGGATTGACTAGGTTAGCGCTACTATTCCTCTATTGATTTCCCTTTACCATTTATTTGATTTTATTTTATTCTGCATTAGTAGTTTAATTAATTAAAACCCTATCAAAACCATTATTATTCTGTGACACCTAGAATTAGTAATAATCCAACACACATAGCTCTTGGGACGACCTCGGCTTTACCATTTACTACACTACACACGACCGGGTACGCTGCCCGTTAGAGCATTAGGGTAGACCATAGGTATAGCGAGACACTATAAATATTAAGACATGGTCAGTAAAACCTGCATCAGTATACTTTCTTTCCAAAAAGATTCAGGAAGCTGATACTATAATGTCATTCATCAGGAACATTAAAAACCAGAATGACATTACAGTAAAACAAATCAGAACTAACAATGGTACTGAGTTAAGAAATGACGAGCTTTAGAGTTTTTGTGATGAAAAGGGAATCTTCCAAAAATTTTCATCTCCCTACACCCCTGAACAAAATGGGGTGGCTGAAAGGAAAAACAGAACTCTCATTGAGGCTGCAAGAACCATGTTAAATGGCTCAGCCCTCTCAAAGCATTTCTGGACTGAAGCAGTCAAGACAGCCTGTTACACTCAAAACAGGTCAATCATTGTCAAAAGACATAACAAAACCCCATATGAGATATTCAAAGGTAGACTTCCTGACATCAGCTACTTTCATGTGTTTGGATGTCCTGTCTATATTCATAACCACAAGGATCATCTAGGCAAGTTTGATGCTAAAGCTGATGACGGATACTTTCTAGATTACTCACTAATCTCTGTAGGATCGTTATTTTTATTGTGTTGATGATTCGGGTGGTCTTGGATGATCAAAATACATGTTTTCCATAGTTAGAGAGTTAGTAGATAGAGAGGGTGTTCTTGCTAGAGGTTTACACAAAAGTATGGAATATTAGATTGAAAGCACCACCCCTTCCATAGATGGAAGGGGTATTTATACTTACAAATACACGACCTCCTATCGACCTGTGGATCAGGGATACAGTGGGTAAAGACCCGTCCTTCCTCCACGGTGTTACACTACGCTAAACTACACTACTAAATAACTAATAAACTACTAAACAACTAAAATAACGACACGTCTACGAGCTAACTTATGCTAGATCATAATTGGGGTGACCGACACTTTAACATGGAATTTTCTAATTCCTAACAATCTCCCCCTAAGGGAGGTCACCCCATGTTTTACATTTCGAATCCTAGCATTCTATTCTTGACTTCATTCTTGAGCTCGTAGACTTGAATTCTTCACTTTCTCAATCTTTGTGCTTTAGTAGCGATTCTTCAAAGTCCGCACTGATTTGTACTTTTAGTGGAGGTCTTTAACTGATCCACATCTTTGATGATCTTTGAGCTTTCTTTGAGATCATCAGCCACATTAAAACTCTGGATCACCCTTTATTGTGTTGCCAACATGTGAAGTTGTGACTTTCGGACCGACATGCTCACACTTTTTGAATCAAGACATCTTTCCATCAGAGTAGCGGAAGCTTTACTGGCTCATGATATTTGTAGCAGCGTAGCAGAAGCATAGTATAGACATATCAGAGCCAGGTTATGTAGATATGCACCAGTCATGATATCTTCAATTAAGTGTGGTTGCTGTGAACATGCGGCTTTGGAATGACTCCTCAATTCTGATCAGCTGCAATCGTCGGGGTGTACCTGCATACGACAGTTAGCAATAAAGCGCACGAAAGTGTCTTTGATCACTTTCGTTGAATTGAGGTACACGGCCCACAGTTCCCCGTTGATCAGTACAAGTACTGCCTGTGATCAGGTAGGATTCCTAAGAATCTCCTTGACAGTGTTTCACAGCTGTTCTAGCTGTTCTCAAACCGGAACGTCTCAAAGAAGACAACACGGAGTGAGTGAACCAGCAAATTGAGATTCACTGATTGATGAAAAATGATTTGAAAAACAATCGCGTATTGCTTGAAGAAAGAGTTTTGCAATACGACGAAGATTTTATGAGAAAGATCAATTTTCAATCAAAATACTTTTTGTATTAGAGAATGAGTACACATTCGACATGCTAGCGAAAAGAAGAGATTCGCACATCGAACGGTTTTTCTAAAAGTATTTTTCAATCAGATATACTTTTTGAATTTGAAATGAATACACATTCGACGTGCTAGAGAAAAGAAGGTTTGCACATCGAACGGTTTTTCCAAAAGTATTCGTCAATTCCATTCCTGGACCAAGATTGATTCAAGAAAGAATCTCCCCATCGTTTCTATCCAGTTATCACAAGCTTGATCTTTTGCAAGATTTCACATGTCACCCACCAAGAGCTTGTTAGATGTTGGCTCTAGAAGGATTTCCATCTTCATTGTGAATATTTTTACATATCACTCGGATGTTCTGGCAATACCACAAGGATAATGCGTAGGACTCTTAATATATACTTACTTTCCACATTGTGTGAAAAAGCAAGTCTTCAAGAATTTAGTGTCCTAACGAGATATTGTGGATGATCTCTTGGCTCTAGACTCAATAGTGCATTTTTGGTTCCTTTTCCGGAGACTAGGGAGAGGGTCTCCTTCTTCAATATCAACAATCTCTAAGAGAAAGTCGATAGATTATGTCGGTTCCCCGTGAGAATGAAACAAGTCCTTTTAAGAGGAACTTGAGTAGCTTGGGAAGTTTAGTGCAGTGCGTCACTGGGTCCATGACGTCTTGTCTTCAATACCAGTGTTACCTTGGTAACAACCAGTAGCATATGTATTGAACCCGGTTACTGCCCTAAGGTTGAATTATTGGAGTGCTTACCGAGACTTCATCACTAGAACCTTGTTGGGTTAATTCCAGTACTAGCTCTGTCTCAGTCCGCACTCTTCCCATATCTCACTTTTCTCCTTTTTTCATCATACCTAAAGACTCTACACTATCTAGTGGATTGTCCCTGGGTAGATCCCTCCGGTTCTGGCGGATCGTGGGAACTAATACCTAACCTAACCATCCTTATAACATCATGCATAAAGTAAAATGGTCGGTCTTTTGGTACAATTCATTCTTCCTTGAAACCAATTGAAAAATCATTTAGAAAAACAATCAAGGTACTTGTGATACGAGATCAAAGCATTTTGTACCTTAATAGTTTTGATCATTTTAGAAAAACTCCCCCTCAACATGTGCGTATTATTTAGAAATTTTTTGCCACATGGAGGCAAGAGGACTTTGAAATATTTTCTTTGATTACAATTTTCATACGAAAAAGCCATTTGATTTTCTTGGTAAAATTCTCCCCCTCAATATGTGCATAGGATATTTTAAAACATTTTATCACATAGCGGCAAGAGTTCTTTTGAAGCACATCCACGATCACAAAATCCATTAAGAAAACCATTTGAAAACTCAATCAAGGTACTTTATAAATCACTTTACAAAGCTTTCGTACCTCGATAGTTTATATGCTCCCCCTCAATATGTGTTTCGAGATTCGAAAGCGTTTAGCACATATGAGAGAGCAGCCTGCACAATTAAATCAAAACGATCATCTTATATCAAGTTTCATTATTAAATCACAAATTCTCCCCCGATAAAAAATATCAAACCCTTTGAGATTTTTGGATCTCAAGTGATTTAATCAGGTTTGGAAAACATGGGAGAATATGTGGCCAGGTTTAAATACTCATCTAGTTTTTTGGATAAATCCTCCTCCTCAACATGTGCATTGTGTATTTGAAATCGTTTGGAACATGGAGGCAGGAGTGCCTATAAAGGACTAAAACCAATTCCATTTAAACAGATAAGAGATTTAAATCACGATCTCTACCCCGATCAGAAATTTTAAACCATTTGAGATTTGTGATCCCAACTGATTTAAATCATTTAGAAAATTTTGGGGAAAGACGTGGCAAGATTCAATTTTGAAATATGACAGATAAGGACCATTTTAAGACATTAAAGATTGTTAGTGTCAGGTATGATAGTTTTTAAGAGATCTTTTAAGTAAAACAAAACAATTTCACAATCAAACAAGAACCGAAAGAATTTCATTTTGAAAGACCTTGATTCTAAAGAAAAATCATACCATGACATAACATTAAATCTTTAGATCACCACATTTTAACGTACAAACCGGAACATTTATGAAGAAATATTGTATGAAAATATTATATTTTAAATCACACTCCCCCTTAATCGATGACCGAAGTCGATAATTGAGTGACATAGGTTTTGATAAAAAGAAGTCCGGTGATTTTCAAAAATAAGACCAATTTATTTTCAAAACAATATTTTACCATTTTCAAAACAATATTTTCAAAAATTGTTTAAAAATGGTATCATTCACTACTTTTTCCTGCACAAGATATGTTAGGTGGTTGAGAAGCTTCCGTTTATGTTGCTGCTGTAGGGTTTGGAAGAAAAACCATCTGCTGATGCAGTGAGACTTCTTCTTACGTTGCATTTTGAATGCCAACTGAGGTCAAATTAAGCTCCGTTTCTTCAATCACTTAGAAGAAAACCATCTGCAGATGCAGTGAGACCTCTTACGTTGCATTTATGCCAACTCTCCATAGAAGTCCAATTAAGCTCTGTTTCTTCATTTGTCCACCCAAGAAATATTTACCCTTTCCTTGCGGCATCCAATCATATTCATTTGTGGGATTCGGATCGGGAACATTCTTATATACCAATATACCTGCATATGTTAGTGAACACACATACAAATATATGGTGGTCGACATCACCCAAACAGCAATCGACTAATAAAAGTCAATCCAACATATCAATCATATCATAAAAGGTATGGGAATACTGTGTTTATCAAACTCTAATCATCTAATCCTAACAATCTTATCCTAGGCACCTAGTCCTTCAACGTAGGTTAACATCATTTTTCAGTTTAAGCATTTAGGATAATTAAGAAAGCCCGTTAGATGATATAGATTTGAAAACATTCTCCCCCTCAATCAATGACTCATTTTTCTGAAAAGTTTTAAAAGCGCAGAAGTCATTGATTGAGTTTGCAAATTAATACGAAAACTCTGATACTGATTGATTTAATAGCAACTCATTTTCCACCAATTTTTTGAAAACAACAAATATTTTTCTGAAGAATTTTAGACGGAAAAACATTTGTGTAGGAACCGCAGTCCTTCGACATACTTTCCTCAAATTGTTTTAGGATAAGTGCACGAAATATTTGAAAATAGATTTAGCGCAGCACTTTCCTTCCTTTAAAGAACGGGTTGCTATCTGTAATAATAGCAAGCCATAGTTTAAGTGCGGGTTACAGTCTGAAGTAACTGCAAGCCATTTTTTTTGAAGCCCGGGTTACAGTCTGAAATAACTGTAAGCCATATTTTGAGACATGTTTAGAAAGAAATATTTACACCTCCTGCTCGAACTTCATCTATGGTCCCGTGCCATTATTGAATGACATTTCTAAGACCTTAGATGTTATCGATACCAGAAGACATGTCTTGAGAAAACATATTTTTTGTATTTTTGAAATTTTCTGATTTTTATGGATTTTTGAAGATTTTATATTTTTCTATTTTCTTTTTGTTGGTTTTATATTTTTCTATTTTGTTTTTGTTGGTTTTCTATTTTTGTATTTGGTTTTTGAATAAATATATACAAGGATAGAGTAGATGATATAGTTTAAGAAAGATGACGATACGAGTACCGAGATAAGGATATCGAACAGCCCCGTTGTAGAAGATAGAAGTCATCATCTCTTAAACATTCACCACCAAAGCTTCCAAGACTCTTGAATCGAAGAGAGAAGTTGAGCCACTTGAAAGTGAGACTTTGGTAGCTTCCCCCCAAACCGAAAATCCTTATGTTGAGCAGATTCGAAGCTCTATTTCAAGCTTGCTTTAGCCAGGTGCACAAAGAAGCACACCATTATCATAAACCCCGCTGCTCCTTTCAAGAATAATCACCATGATTCTTCATTCAAGGTTATATCATCAACAAGAACAGCAACGTATCATCCCACGTATAAATAATCTTCTCAAATTTCTTTTTCACTGAAGTCTGAAGCGATCCATTCCAAAAGGTGTCAAGAGAACAATTCCCCCAAGTAGTTGAATTGATGCAGTCAGCCTCTTTGTATAATGCTCAAGAACACTCCCAAATACACATCATGAGGGGAATGAAAACACCTCCCCATGTTCACATTTTTCTTCCCTGATGATCGTGTATGAAGCTCAAGAACCCGAAGTACACCAATACCCAAGAGCTCTCCCGAATACACATCATGAGGGGAATGAAAACACCTCCCCATGTTCACATTTTTCTTCCCTGATGATCGTGTATGAAGCTCAAGTATCCGAAGTATACCAATACCCAAGGAAGGAAAAACTGATAACATTGAAGAAGCAAGCCAAGTCACTGATTATCTCTGCGGATGACAATCTCTGCGGATGTCAACTCCGGAATAAGTGATTATATCTCTGAATCACTAATTAAGCCCTCAAGTGAAACAGCTGAGCGCCTCCAATGTACACAATTCTCTCTCCTCTTATGATTGTGATAACATCGAGATCATCACGCACTTGTGTACCTCTTTTATCTTCAGAAACTAACTCTTCCATTGCTTCCCCCACATAGTTGGAATAAGAATACTAAACGCCTTGATGAGTAAAACCTTGAGTTTCTCTGCGGTCATGACATTTGTTTTCCCGGGATATCTTCAATCACTTAGAAGAATTAAGTTCATCAAGTTTACTCGCCATGAGTCAAACCTTGAGTTTCTCTGCGGTAATAACATTTGTCTTCCCGGGATATCTTCAATTACTTAGAAGTATTAAGTTCATCAAGTTTACTCGCGTTTAAATGCTTATCTCCTTACACCTTGCTGGTTTTTGACACTTCAGAATCAACAACTCTTTGTAAATCCGTATACTAGAAATATTTTGAGAAGAACATCATTAGCTCAGATGTATCTGTGAGAGTCAACTTGCTGAAGAATAACGTGAGCAAGTCTAATTAGGGATTAAATTTGGCATTCAATCTCCCCCAATTAGTGCTCTCCCCTAAACTGACAATCTGTTTGATAAATGCCCAGAATAAGAAGAAGTCTTTTGATAATCACATGCAACTCGTCTTTTAGTCTTCTAACATACAGCAGAAAATGTAGAACAGACTGTAGACTCGACCTTCTTCAAGATTGTGCAGTTGGGGAATAGATAGTTAACATCTTCAACTCACACCAAAAAAGCATCCCACCAAAAAGCATCCCAATTAACTTACATCTTGCAAATCCCCTTAACTAAAATCCCTCCCGATCAAACAAGAACAGAAAGATGTTCATCAAGGAAATCAGCAATCAGGCCGCAACGAACACACAAGATGGTAACACCAAACTACCAATCACATCGAACAAGAACAGAGAGATTGTTCGGAATCATCATGTTGATGTATACGTGAAGCATTAACCGGAAGCACTTTGTCGATAAACTCGTCAATCCGAGTGAAGATGTCAACCAACAGCTCTTAGAAGAAAATCCATGTAAAGATGATCCGATAAGAAGAAGCTCGGTTCTTACATGAGTTAGGAGCCGTTTGACCATATATTCTCAAATATTAATCAATCATGCAAAACATTCACACTTATTCTCCCCCTCAAGAATTGCATACGGAGATGCCATTCTTGATTAAATAAGTGAAAATCATCTGAATGTTCTATTCACACTTCTCTCTCGCAAAATCAGCACATGATGTCGCCATCTTCATTATAATCGAGCAAGTGGAATGAGAAAACAATCAGTGGTAGCCCGGTTCACTCGATGACTGAAGCGCATGGAAAAAGTCTGAAGCATGTTGATGAGAATGGTCATTATAAGAAGATTTCTCTTCTTCAGAAGACAAAGCGCACTGAAGCGTACACTTTTCTTTTCTTTGAAGAACGAGGCATGAACTGTTGTGTTCATACGTCATAAGAAGATTTCTCTTCTTTCGAAGATAATGCGCACTGAAACGTACACATTTCTTTTCTTTGGAGTACGAGGCCTGAACTGATGTGAACAGACGTCATAAGAAGATTTCTCTTCTTTTTAAAGATAAAGCGCACTGAAATGTACACTTTTCTTTTCTTTAGAGAACGAGGCATGAACTGTTGTGTTCATACGTCATAAGAAGATTTCTCTTCTTTCGAAGATAATGCGCACTGAAACGTACACATTTCTTTTCTTTAGAGTACGAGGCCTGAACTGAAGTGAACAGACGTCATAAGAAGATTTATCTTCTTCCGAATATAATGCGCACTGAAACGTACACATTTCTTTTCTTTGGAATACGAGGCATGAACTGCTGTGTTCATACGTCATAATCTCTCTCTTTTCTGCTCTCTTAGACAACATGCAATCATCCCCATTATCATTCAGTAGGCCCTTTGTCGTGACAGCTGATGGAGAAAACCCAATATGATGAATTTGACCCTGAAGTAAACAAACCCGAACTCGTGACTTAAACTTGAAAATCCACAATTAAATGTGACACTGAGCACTACAACGTAACTCCTTAAAGTGATAGTTATTTTTGTGGCAAACAGAGCCCAATTCCCCCACGTGGTAAAAGGGAAAAAAAACTCCCAAAAATAACTAGATTTCCAAGTCTTCGTTTTTGGAAAAAGCTCGAACAAGGATCTCGAAGAATCTTCATCCAACCATCCCCGATACCTTCAGATACTAAGTACACTCGCCCGTAATATTTCACTTCAACCTCAAATGAATAATACGGAATTAATGCCGTTGTCACAGCTTCTGAACTGCTCAAATCTAGCCTTCTTTAACATTTAAATGAACTTTGATAATGGTTTCATCCCGATCATGGTTAGCAACACATAACCCCGTAAAACCATGTAATAACCAAACTGCCATGACGAATATCCAAACACACATCCAATTCATGAAGTACACTATTTTATCCCTTCTTCAAAGCAGAAACCGTAGCACCAGCATCAAGAAGATCCGGAATTACACTTTCTCTTCTCCAAGATGGTTCCATCATTACGGGATTTTACAATTCTATAGTTTAAACCGAGAAATAGTTTCTTTCGCGGGATTTTACAAAACCAAGAATAAACCGCAAGATAGATCCGGAAATGCACATTACTTTTACCAGGATGTTTCCATTGTCACGGGATTTTACAAGTCTATGATTTAAACCGAGAAATAGGTTCTTTCGCGGGATTTTACAAAATCAAGACAAAACCGTAAACAATGTCAGCTTGAATGAGGTATGACAACTTTGGTTTCGGTGAATATCTGTTTTAGGGGAACATGCAGTGGTTCATCAACGGTCCATTATCCAACATCATCAACAATCCAATAAATACTTTGATAAACACATCATTCACGCATTCTGTCGGCTATTGCTGTGACCACTTGGTGAAGTAAACCGATATACCAAACTTGATCATGAAGTAGAGTTCCTCAGATTTGTTACTTAAACTTGTACTAATCCTTGTGAAGAAGAAACGGTGTACCTGTTAGGAATTAGAAATTCCAGGTATTAAAGAGTCGGTCACCTCAAGTATATGTAATCATTAGAAAGCTTGTAGTCGTAGTTATTTTTAAGTTAAGTAGTATTTAGTTAAGTAACACCGTGGAGGACGGACGGGTCTTTACCCACTGTATGCCTGATCCACAGCCTGTTGTGTGGCGTATTATGTAAGACTATAAATACTCTCTACCTTCCAAGGTAGAGAGTTGGAGCTCATAATAATATCTTTCACTTTCTCTCACTATGTTCCCTAAACCTCTAACTTTCTCTCTCTAGAACTTCATTCATACGCCACTTTGTGTTATGGTTTGATGTGTATGTGAAAACTAATTTCTTACAATTGGTATCAAGAGCCATGGTTAGATCATATCTCGCACATCTTTGGATTCTTAGTGGTTTTTAGGTGGTTTTTGAGTTTGAAAAGTTTAGTGGTTTGTGCATCATTTGGTGGATTTCTTGTGTTTAAGCTTGGATTTTGTTAGTACTTTTATGTTTATAATCATAATAAGTGCTTAGGTTTTCATTTGGTAAGCTTGAATCATCTTGGTTGGGTTGTTTTTGGATTGAAAAGTGATGTTTATGAGTTTTTTCTTGCTAGCGACTTAACACACGGAATTCTTTCTTCGTAGCGACTTGCTTTACAAATTTGTAGCGAGTTATAGTTTTGGACCTAGCGACTTAAAACTAGCGACTTTCAGTACAAGTAGTGGACTTTCCACCACAGGTAGCGACTTGGAGGTAGCGACTTGGTCTGTAGCGAGTTGCTATTTAGCAACTTGTATCTTTAGCGACTTAAGTAGCGAATTGCTGCCAAAATTTTGCTAGCGACTTGAGGCTTAGCGAGTTACTACTTAGCGACTTGCATTTGTCTAGCGACTTGGGACTTTAGCGACTTGGGAGTGTAGCGAATTAGGTGTTAGCGACTTGGTGCATTTTCTTCTAGCGACTTGGGTGATTGTTTACGGTTCTCTCTTGATTTAGTAAAATCCCGTGAAAGAATCTATTTCCCGGTTTAATCATAGAGTTATAAAATCCCGTATAATCTGTTAACATGTCTACCAACGTTCCTACTATCATCTCCACTGTTGCCGAGGATGTTCAAGCAGCTGGCTCAGATACTCGTCCACCCATGCTTGACAGAACTGACTACGATTCTTGGGATCAACGAATCAGATTGTACTGCCTTGGAAAGGAAAATGGTGTCAACATTCTCAAATCCATTGATGAAGGACCGTATCGAGTTGAGACGACTAGAGATATACTTGATTCTAATGAAGATGGAACTCCTATTTACGGAATGGATAGACCTAAAATGTATGATGAGCTTGATGATAAGGAGAAAAAGAGATTCGATGCAGATATCAGGGCTTCTAACATTGTTCTTCAAGGTCTTCCTAAAGACATCTACAAGCTGATCAATCACAACACCGATGCAAAGGCAGTATGGGATAATGTCAAGATGCTTCTCTCTGGTTCAGAATTAACTATGGAAGACAGAGAATCACAACTCTATGACGAATTTGAACACTTCAAGATGAAGCCAGATGAGAGTGTCTATGAGTACTATGTGAGATTTCATAAGTTGGTGAATGACATGAGGAACATCAGAATGACTATGCCTAACATTCAGCTGAACTCAAAATTTGTGAACAACATGAATCCCGAATGGCACAAGTTTGTCACCTCTGTGAAGCTCACTAAAGGATTGAAGAATACAAACTATGAGCAACTCTATGCCTTCCTCCTTCAGAATGAGAGACATGCTATGTTTGAAAAATTGGTTCTCAATCAGTTCAAAACCAACCAGGGAGAGACAAGCTCGTCTAATGACTCAACTGCCTTCTACTCAAACATCGGAATCACAACCAAAGCTTCACAAGTCATACCCTTGGGTAATGGTAATCACAAACTCATTCCTGATCCTATGTTCAAACAAGCTGATGCTGATGCACACGTGGGTAACTTCATTAATCAACTAGCTCTTCTGATTAGTCAAAACATGAATTCTCTCCCACAAACCAACAACAACCTCAGAACAGCATCTAACCCACACAATCAAGCTACTGTTAAAGATGGAAGGATCGTGGTGCAACCAGTTCAGGAAAGACAGTATGATCAGGGAAGAGGTGGAGCTGGTAGAGGTTATGTTGGTAACCAGAATCGAGGAAAGAATGGTAACCAAGGTCAAGCTAAGCCGATCAAATGTTATAACTGTGGTGGTGAGGGACACATTGCAAGAAACTGCACATCTCCAAAGCGTCCGCAGAATGCTGATTACTTCAGAGATAAGATGCTGCTTGTACAAGCTCAGGACAATGGTGCTGCTTTGGATGAAGAGGAATTGCTGTTTCTAGCTGAGGGCAATGCCAAGACCTATGATGCAGATGTGGATGAGCAGCCTATTTAGGAGATAGGTCACAATCATCAGAATGCCTTTCAAGTCGCTGATTGTGATGCATACGACTCTGATGTGGATGCTGGACCTACGGCACACAAAATTTTTATGGCTAGCATTTCTCCAATGGTTTCTCCCAAGGTCTCTTCTTCACCACAAGCTGGCCCATCCAAAGACAAACTCATCTCAGAGGTATTAAAATTATACGATGATGCTGATGTGCAACAGATGCATGACAAAGTACAATCAACTGAAACTATTGAATCAAATGTTGAAAATATGGGTAATATCGATATTGTCCCATATGATCAATACGTGAAACAAAGTGAAAGTGAAGTTGTACCAAGTGATGCATCTTCTGCAGTCAACAATGACTATGTTTTTGATGAATACACTGCATGTGCCCCTGATGATTCTGTAATTTCTGAACTAAATGCCTATAAAGAACGTGTTGCTATTTATGAACAACGTGCAAAATTTGAGTTGACCACTCGTGAGCAGGAAATGGATGACCAAGTTCATACAGTCATTAGAAAAAGTAATTTTGGAGAAGAAGTATTGAAACAAGAATTAAATTCCTTACAAGAAAAGCTTTCTAAAACTGCTAAGCAAAAACAAGAACTTCAAGAAAATGTGAAAATGCTTAAGCAAGAATTTAATGCAAAGGAATCAAAACTCTTGAAAGATTTTTCTAATCTGAAAACTTTGAAAAACAAACTTGAAAACAAGTTGTACATACAAGGGAACACCATTCAAACTGCTCACATGATCACTAAGCATAGGGTCTTAAGCGATAAGCATAGCATTCCCCTTGTTAAGGAACGAAATCCAGAGGTCATTAAAAGGGCTAGAAATGCTCATAAGGTTCTTTATGATGGCAATGAAATCCTTAAACCTAGACAGAAACCTAGTTGCGTTGAGTGCACTGAGGAAGATAAGAAATCAGATGAAGTCACTAGGGAAAAGATGATCAAAAAATTAGATGATCCTAAATGCAAAGAGAAAAAAGTAATTATCACTCCCCATGACTACAAGAAGGAAAAATGGATTTCCTTGAACATGTTTAAGCCTCAGACATTGTTGACTCCCGAACAAGTTTTCTGGAAAATGGATTTAGATAAGCAGAAAGCTGAAAATATTGTTGAAACAAACCCTCCCCTATGGAAAATGCCTAGAGCGACTGTGTATCCTCCTAATACACCAATGCATCTTGTTCCTAGAACAATTGCCACTAAAAGCAAGACCTTAATTAGCCAATATGTTATATTTCAACTATTTGTTGATTTTGAGAAAACTTGCAAGAAAAGGATCACACCCACTGGTATAACGGAAGGAGAAAGGGGTTTTGAGCAAATGAAAGAATGTTATTTAACTGAGGTCATGCCTTTCTTTAAACTTCTAAAAGATCACTTTGAGAGTCTTAAAAAGGGGATAGAAACTGATATCAAGGGAATGGAAAAGGAATTTGATGCAATGATAGTTGAAGAAAGTGACTATGAGCGTGCACTAAAATATAATGAGATTGAGAGGAAGAACTTGCATACATTAAATGAGACTCTTATTACTGAATGTGTTGCTCAAGATATTTTTTTCACTGCTTCAAATTGCTCTATTAATGCTTCCAAATTTCATGAACTATCTGTTGCCCTGAAAGTCTCCCATGATCGTGTCATTGAGCTTGACAAAACTAACTCTAAACTAAACGAGAAAATTAAACTGGATGATCACAACAATTTGGTTAAACATTTTTCTAAACTAGAAGTTGAGCATTTTAATTTACAACTAAAATATCAACATCTTAAAGAAAACGTCAAAACTTCAAATATCAAGACATCCTCAGATGCTCCAGAGTTTGATGCAGTTTTTCAAATTAACAAACGTGATGAACAAATTCAAGCTCAGTGCAACACGATCAGAAAGTTGAAAGCCCAAATCTCTCAATTAAAGGGTCAAACAAACAATATGACAGGCTCCCAAATGCCTCCTCCTTTAGATTCTCAGAATTCTCAAACGTTTCATCTTCAAAACTTAGTAAATGCATTACAAAAGGAAAACGAAAGTTTTCTAGAAGAAAATGAAAAGGTTAAACGTCATTTCAATGAGTTATTTGAATCAATAAAGGTCACTCGTAACAAAAATAACGAACAAATAGCTTCATTGCAAAAGGAAATTGAGAATCTGAAGAGTCAGGTAAAAGGGAAAATGCCAATGACCAATGGGGAGAATGGTGTATCAAAGGTTCACTCTTGTAATAAATATGCTTTGTCTGTGAAATATGTCCCTCCTCATCTCAGGAACAACAAACTTGTTGTTCAAACATACTTCTCATCCCTTAAGGATTGCCTAGAATGTCTGCGAGAGATTGTTGAAGAGGATAAGTTAGAGAAACCTCATGATAATGCAATTGGACATGCATGCTTATATGCCAAACGATCTCAAGAAATTTTAGAATGCTTGATCACAATATGCCCAAAGTCATTAGGTGAGAGAGTTAATCCTTTGATTCCATGTTCGATGCCTATAGCCAAGTCTGATATTCATTCGATGCCCAATGTCTTGAATATGAACCCTAGTGTGCCTGTAAGTAGTTCAGATTTCAGATCTGTCAATGCTATGAAAGAGAACTCAAGTGTGCCTTCTAGGAGTACAAATCCCAGCACTTCTAGCTTTAAGAAAGTGAACCTTAGTGTGCCTGCATGTAGTTCAGATCCCAGCACATCTTAACAGGTGATGCAAAGAGTTGTAAAACCCACTAATGTTCCCATTCCCTCTACAGGAGTAATCAGTGACATTAAAGGGAGCAGGTCAAAGTCTCAAGACAATACAAGGAATGATAGGACCTCGCAAGCTAAGAATGTGCACTGGAAAAGAGTAGAAGAACAATCTAGGAACTTTAAGCTTGAATCGAATAAAATGAATCGTGTTGATTCTAGTATTAGCCATAGGCGTACTGTAATTAATTCGAATTCTGATACTATTGGCAAACCTTGTACTGATGTCTGCTTGAATTCTGTTTCTAATCATGAATGTGGTGTTAATGTTTTGCCTAATGATGATAATGGTCCAGTTAATGTTGCTTATGTTCATGCTAAAAAGGCAAAAAGGCAAAAATGAAAGAGAGTTAGAAAATAGTGGAAACCCACAGGAAGAACATTTAGTAAGATAGGCTATTATTGGATACTTGTTGGTCATAAGAATAATCAGACAATGCCCACTAGAAAATGGATGCCTGCTGGTAGAACTATTCCCATAAGAAGTGAGCACACTATGAACAGGGCTAATACGGACACTAGTATTGCATCTATTCACAATGAATCCAGTGCCTTAATTTCTGATATGAATGCTCCTTTCTCTGATGTGGGTGTTCCAACCATTGTTACTAACCAAATGGAACCCATTCTTGCATGGGGATTCCAATTATCCAGTTATCCATTCTTGTCTGTGTTCAACTGCAGATCGTTCAAATCGTTCTGTGGTACCTGGACTCAGGCTGTTCCAAGCATATGACTAGAGACCGGTCGCGGCTCATGAACTTCGTGAGCAAAATTCATCGGGACTGTTAGATTCGGTAATGATCATTTCGTTGCAATCATGGGTTATGGAGATTACGTTGTTGGTGATAGTGTCATCTCTAGAGTATACTATGTGGAAGGTCTGGGTCATAATCTGTTCTCTGTTGGTCAATTCTGTGACTCTGATCTAGAAGTAGCCTTCAGAAAACATACCTGCTTTGTTAGAGATCTTAATGGTAAAGAACTGTTAAAAGGAACTCGTGGCTCAAATCTTTACACCATCTCTATCGATGACATGATGAAGTCATCTCCAATCTGCTTGTTATCAAAGGCTTCTAAAACAAAGTCATGGCTATGGCATCGTCGTCTCAATTACCTGAACTTCGGCACCATCAATGATCTCACCAGAAAGGACTTAGTTGTAGGTTTACCTAGACTCAAGTACGAAAAGGATCATCTTTGTTAAGCATGTCTATTGGGAAAAAGCAAGAAGTATGCCCATAAACCCAAACCTACTAACTCTGTCACAGAAGTTCTTCATATGATTCATATGGATTTATGTGGACCAATGAGGGTGCATAATATCTTTGGGAAGAAATATGTGTTAGTTGTGGTTGATGATTACTCTAGATTCACCTGGGTCAAGTTCTTAAGGACAAAGGATGAAACTCCTGATATCATCATCAAACTCATCAAACAGCTGCAGGTTCGACTTAACAAAACCGTCAGAATTATCAGAACAGATAATGGAACTGAGTTTGTCAACAAACAACTTAGTGAATTCTATGAAAGCGTTGGAATCAGCCATCAAAGAAGTGTTCCACGAACTCCACAACAGAACGGTGTACTTGAAAGACGAAATCGAACTCTTGTTGAAGTCGCTAGAACAATGCTGATTTACTCAAAGGTTCCAATGTTTCTCTGGGCTGAAGCAATTGCCACTGCATGCTACACACAAAATCGTTCCCTGATTCACACTGTTCATGGAAAAACTCCATATGAACTTGTCCACAACAGAAAACCTAATCTCTCTTTCCTTCGTGTGTTAGGTGCCTTGTGTTATCCAACTAATGAGGGTCAAGACTTAGGCAAACTTAGGGCTAAAGCTGACATTGGAGTATTTGCCGGATATGCACCAAACAAAAAGGGATACCGAATCTACAACAAAAGAACCCGAAATATCATGGAAACAATTCACGTTACGTTTGATGAGCTGACCGGTCAAATGGCTCCTGGACACTCCAGCTCAGGACCCGCACTTCAAAACAGTCCCATTGGTTCATCCCTTGTTCCAAACTCCTCTCAAGAAACTCCATATGTACCTCCATCTGAAGATGATTTAAAGAAATTGTTTGATCCTATGTTTGATGAACTGTATGATTCAAGTACTAATGAGGTGTTGATCCCTACAACAGAGGATGCTCATATTCCTGTGAATGAAATCAATCCCTCAGTCTCAATATCGTTAAGTCAAGAAGCGCCTACTGCTGATCCTTCCGTCTCATCAACAAATCATCATTCTTCAAATGTACATCATGGAACTGTTTCTGGCATCAATGATGAAGTTAATCCCTTTGCTACTCCTTAAGATGCTCCATTTGAAAACATATTTGCTCCTGAATCATCATCAGAACCATCTTCTTCAGGAGACATCGACTCAGCTACCTCAGTCCCTCAACAACTGCCACATGAACACCTCAGAAAATGGACTCACGATCATCCTTTAGACAACATCATTGGAAATCCCTCTCATCCTGTATCAACACGGAAACAACTTACAACCGATGCCTTATGGTGCTTCTTCAACTCCGTACTATCTAAGATCGAACCAAAAGATGTTAAAACCGCCATGAATGAAGATAGCTGGTTCAATGCCATGCAAGATGAAATTCATGAGTTTGATCGACTTGATGTATGGGAGTTAGTACCTGCTCCAGACTGTACTATGATTATTGCTCTTAAATGGATCTTCAAAGTGAAACTTGATGAGCATGGTGATGTGTTGAAGAACAAGGCTCGATTAGTTGCTAAAGGATACCGTCAAGAGGAGGGTCTTGACTTTGAAGAATCTTTTGCTCCAGTTGCTCGAATCGAGGCAATCAGAATCTTTCTGGCTAATGCTGCTAGTAAGAACATGGTAGTCTATCAGATGGATGTAAAGACAGCATTTCTGAACGGAGATCTTAAAGAAGTCGTCTACGTCAGCCAACCTGAAGGATTTGTGAATCAAGAGCATCCTACTCACGTTTATCGTTTGAAGAAGGCTCTTTACGGTTTAAAGCAAGCTCCAAGGGCATGGTATGATACACTGTCAAAGTTTCTTCTATCTACCGGATTTTGCAAAGGAGCAGTTGATCCTACACTGTTCACCAGGAAGTCAGGCAAACATTTAATTCATGTTCAAATTTATGTTGATGATATTATTTTTGCCTCGACAGACCCAATGGAATGTGATCGTTTTTCTAATGAAATGAGTTCAAACTTTCAAATGTCAATGATGGGACAAATGTCATTTTTCTTGGGATTACAAATTTCACAAAGTCCCGGAGGCACTTTCATAAATCAATCTAAATATGCAACAGAGATCTTAAAGAAATTTGGATTTGATTCAAGTGACCCTGTTGACACCCCCATGATTGATCGAACCAAACTAGATGAGGACCACTCAGGGATCATGATTGACCAAACGAAATATCGTAGTATGATTGGATCCCTGATGTACCTCACTGCTAGTAAACCAGACATCTTGTTCGCTGTGTGCATGTGTGCTAGATACCAGGCTAAGCCTACTAAAAAGCACCTTGAAGCAGTTAAACGGGTCTTTTGGTATCTCCAACGAACCATCAATATGGGTCTTTGGTACCCGAAGGACACCGGTATGTCACTAACGGCCTATGCAGATGCTGATCATGCAGGTTGTCAAGATACACGTCGAAGTACGTCTGGAGGTGCTCAGTTTTTGGGTGATAAGCTTGTGAGCTGGTCTTCAAAGAAGCAAATGAGTACTTCTATTTCCTCTACAGAGGCTGAATACATAGCCATGTCATCCTGTTGTGCTCAAATCTTATGGATGAGATCTCAATTATCTGACTATGGCTTTGAATTCAACAAAATCCCTTTGTACTGTGATAATAAAAGTGCTATTGCTCTCTCATGCAACAACGTTCAACACTCAAGAGCAAAGCATATCGACATTCGACATCATTTCATCAGGGAACAAGTGGAAAAAGGTGTGGTGGAACTCTATTTTGTGAGGTCTGAATATCAGTTAGCCGACATCTTCACCAAAGATCTACCAAGAGAACGTTTTGAGTTTATTCTTCCACGTCTTGGCTTAAAAAGCCTTCAACCAGAAACACTCAAATGTCTTCAGGAGGAAGACGAGGAGTAAACGTCTATCTTCATCTGTCTCTTGTATATATCTATTCGAAAAACAAAATACAAAATTATAAAACTTTCAAAATCCATAAAAAATTTGAAAAATTTGAAAAAAAAAAAAATTATCATTTTGTCATGTTTCTCTCGATTCGATTATATCTACGGTCTTGTTGTTGTCATTCAAAGAATGACACGGGACTTTAGATATTGTTCGAATTTTAATCTAAAAAAAAAAAAAAAAAAAAAAAAAAAAAAAAAAAAAAATTGAGAGAAAGAGAAACAAATGGTTTATTGTCATTTTCAGGCAATAACCCGGTTTTAAAAGAAAGAACAGAGCCATACTTTATCATGTTTTTCAAAATTCAATGCTCTGATTCTATAACCATTTATCTGCTGAAAACTAACTACTTTGAAAAATAACTCGGTCTCTATTTTTGATAATCATCAGGACTTATTTGTCAAAATCTCTATCTCTCAATCAACAAGCTATGTCATTGATTGAGGGGGAGAATGATTTCAATCAAATTAAAAAGTTATTTGGCATTAAATTGTTTTTAAAAGATGTACATGCATGTTTTATCAATGGAGTTTAAAGTCTTAAAATCTGATCCTTATCAGTTAAAACGCTTTCATAATCAAGTCACAATTCTCCTTAAAAGCTTTCAAAATCAATTTAAATCTATAAGAGATCACAAATCTTAAATGACTTGATACTTGTGATCGGGGGAGAATGTGTGATTTAAATTGGATTTATACTGATAAATTGGTAAATGGTTTTACATGCTATCCTTCTCACATGTGCCAAACGATTTTAAATTTTCTTGCACATGTTGAGGGGGAGCATATATCGTAAACCTTTATGTGTTGAAACGTGATCATTTTTCTCGATGTGCAGGTTTCCTCTATTATGTGCAAAACTCTTTTCAATCTTAGATGCACATATTGAGGGGAAGCAAAATAATGAAAACCTCATCCTTCCCCAAAATGCTCTATCTACTTGATTTGATGTGGGAAGTGATGTTGATATCTTTTAGAAAATGGTAATCAAAGAAGTTAATTCTTTCTCTTGCCTCCGTGTGCAAAACATTTTCAA
Organism: Chrysanthemum seticuspe; assembly: GCA_019973895.1. Taxonomy (NCBI): domain Eukaryota; kingdom Viridiplantae; phylum Streptophyta; class Magnoliopsida; order Asterales; family Asteraceae; genus Chrysanthemum; species Chrysanthemum seticuspe. The sequence continues at coordinate 243,736,252 of BPTQ01000001.1, forward strand.
ATACTTGATGCACATGTTGAGGGGGAGTTCTCGTTCTAAAAATATCAAAAACAATTCAGGTACAAAATGCTTTGATAATATATCACAAGTATCTGAATTGATTTTCAAATGGTTTTCAATTGAGTCCATATGGCAGGTGAACAATACCAAAAAGACCAACCAACTTTACTTTATGTATGGTGATATAAGGATGATAAGGTTAGGTATTTGTTCCCATGATCCACCAGAACCGGAGGGATCTACCCAGGGACTATCCACTAGTTAGTGTAGAGTTCTTAGGTATGATGATAAAAGGAGAAAAGTGAGATATGGGAAGAGTGCGGACTGAGACAGAGCAAGAACTAGAACAAACCCAACAAGGTTCTTGCTATGAAGTCTCGGTAAGCACTGAAGGGGTTGAAGAATTAAAAAGAATTGAATGTGAAAAGGGTGAAAACAAATAGCCCTCCATTTATTCAACCTTAAGGCAGAAACCGGGTTCAATTCATATGCTACTGATGGTAACATCGGTATTGAAGACAAGACGTCATGGACCCAGTGACGCACTACACTTCAACTTTCCAAACCACTCAAGTTCCTCTGAAAAGGACTTGTTTCATTCTCACGGGAAACCGACATTATCTATCGACTTTCTCTTAGAGATTGTTGATATTGAAGAAGGAGACCCTCTCCCTAGTCTCCGGCACAGGATCCAAATATGCACAAAATTGAGTCTAGAGCCTCGAGATCATCAATCAATCTCATTAGGACACTTTCAATAAAGACTCTCTGCTTCACACAATGTGGAAAGAGAGATTATATCTTGAGTCCTACGCATTATCCTTGTGGTATTGCCAGAACATCTGAGTGATGTGTTTACATATTCACAATGAAGATGGAAAGCCTTCTGAAGCCAACATCAAACAAGCTCCTGGTAGGTGGCATGTGAGATCTAGTATATAGATCAACCATGTGAAAACTGAGCAGAAACAATGGGGCGATTCAAGTCTTGAATCAATCCTGGTTCAGGTGATGGATTGACGGATACCTTTGAAAAACCGGTCTTTGTGCTTAACAACTCTTTTCTTTAGCACATCGACCGTGTACTCATTTTTCAAACCAAAAGGTGTTTTTATGATTGATAATTGATTTTCAATAAAACCTTCGTTGTATTGCAAAAACAATTTCTATTGAGCAATACACGATTGTTTTTTTTTAATCTCTTTTCATCAATCAGTGGACTTAAAATTCGCTGGTTCACTCACTCCGTGTTGTCTTCTTTGAGATGTTCCGGTTTGAGAACAGCTAGAGCAGCTGCGAAACCCTGTCAAGGAAATTCTTCGGAATTTTACCTGATCACAGACATTACATGTACTGATCAACGGGGAACCGTGGGCCGTGTACCTCAATTCAACGAAAGTGATCAAAGACAGTTTCGTGCGATTTATTGCTAACTGTTGTATGCAGGTACGCCCGACGTTTGCAGCTGATCAGAATGAAGCGGTCAATCCATAGCCGCATGCTCACTTAACACATTCATCTCAAAAGAAATCATGATTAGTGCATCAATGACTCTGATATTTTCACTCCATGCTTCTGCTAAGCTGCTGCCAATATCATGAATCAACTAAAGCTTCCGCAACTCTGATGAGAAGATATCATGATCCAGAATGTGAGCATGTCGGTCCTAAAGTCACAACATCACAATGGATGTCTCAGAGATTTTTGTTAGCTGATGATCTCAAGAGCTGGCTCAAATTCATTATCACCTGGATCAGTAAAAGACCTCCACTTGGAGTAACCAAACATGCAATGGGAAGAATCAATGACTACGAGCTTAGGAGCAAAGTACTACATCAAGAATGCAAGAACAATTGTTAATGTAACATCTTTCTGTATTCAATGTAATTTTAGTACATGATTGAGGTGACCTCCCTTAGGGGGAGATTGTTAGGAATTAGAAATTCCAGGTATTAAAGAGTCGGTCACCTCAAGTATATGTAATCATTAGAAAGCTCGTAGTCGTAGTTATTTTTAAGTTAAGTAGTATTTAGTTAAGTAACACCGTGGAGGACGGACGGGTCTTTACCCACTGTATGCCTGATCCACAGCCTGTTGTGTGGCGTATTATGTAAGACTATAAATACTCTCTACCTTCCAAGGTAGAGAGTTGGAGCTCATAATAATATCTTTCACTTTCTCTCACTATGTTCCCTAAACCTCTAACTTTCTCTCTCTAGAACTTCATTCATATGCCACTTTGTGTTATGGTTTGATGTGTATGTGAAAACTAATATCTTACAGTACCCAATGTACAAAACCTCTGGACATATCCTCAACTGGGTGAGGCACCGTAGTGATAGTTACGTTGTGGGTTAAATGAGAAAGAATCACAACCGTAACCAAATAGCCAAGTCTTTATCACACACAATAAATTCCCAAACAAGTCATCTTCACGGATAGGTAGAAAGAAAGAAGACGAAATAAGTAAACGCGCCCGGAAAACCTCACTTCAAATCCAAATAAGAAATACCGTCCAAACAACCCCGCAGTCAACATTGGTCAATCATTAATTCAAGCCGCAATATAATATCAATTGTGAAGATGTATAAACCCCAGTATTAAACCTCATATCACAACAAAACCCATCATCACACTAAATCCCATCATCAAAACTCATTATTACAACTCTCATCATCAAATTTCTTCAACACATCTCAGATTATCCAATTCAAGTAATCATATTTAATAATGCATCCGGTTTACATATAAGCCCATATTCGGTACAAAACGAGATGTAGCCCGAGGAAAAATGTTATTTGATCCATCACAACATAGATCAAACTACACACTGTCCCAAATTAGCAAAGTCCAATCCAACACCTCGGCCCCAAATAACATTAAAAGCACAAGATACAAACGTCATACACGGATTAATTTAAATAACATGATTATGTTGAAAGTGCAATTATGTTGAGCCCAACAACGTTACCCAAAGTCACTGCCCAATGACTACTCCAAGGTTACATGACAAAAGGACTTTGCCGAGCCCATACACGTTATAAGTCCAATCACACGTACAAGAAATCTTTAAACAAATCATTTCATACTTCACCCCAAATATCAAATGGAAATCTTTTGATAATCGTTTTGATACTCACAAGACATTCAAATTTCTAAACGTGTGTGGAATCTTATGAGCTAACAAAATGTCACGTCCAAGTCCAACCAGTATCAAACGGGTCAAGGGCCCAATATCACATAATAAAACCGGTCCAACCATTATCTAGACACGCAGATCCAATAACATACCAGACGAGGCCCATGTCCATATTCAAGTAATTCCCTAGTTATACGGTGTATAAAACTCAGATAATACACACATATAACCAACCCTAAAAATTAGGAACCCTAATCACATGACTCATTTTGTCCGCCCCCCATCCTCTCTTCACAACACAGAATATCACAAAACATACTCCGCCTCTCTTACTTCCAAAAACATATCCAAGAAAAAGATAACCTTCATCTCATGATTAATCGATCTAAAACACACACGGTATATCTTGGATGCTTCTTATGACAACGCCACAGGGATGGCAAGAGAGACGATACCACAGGGATGGTATGATGTTATAGTGACAGCCACGATGTCAAGCAAACACATCAAGGTAGGTGATGATTATGTTCCTTTGTTTTGGATTTGTTTATAATAAACGAAAGAAAGAGATGAGTTAACATTCTTGTTAATATCATTTCTTAGATTCGAATATTAACACAAACGTTTTAGATCCATGAAGAACACGATCTTTTGTGTATAGATCTTAAAGGGTCTATGTGTTTTGATGAACCGCTCACAAAAGAATCAAAGCTGAGATCAAGATTCAATACATTTTATTTCATTCAGCCTATGACTTGTCCTTCACGAATCAAATGACAAGAAATAACATTGTTGTTATTTACTTGACTCTTGGCTCGAATATTGGAAAAAAACTTTTAAGATCAATGATGTATTCCTTTTAAACAATGGATCTGTGATGTATCATTACTCCTTTATGTGTTTAGACGAAACGTTGAGTACCAAAAGGAAGATAAAACTGAGATCGAAGGTATATGAAACCATTTTAGTATCGAGTCTTGTTGTCGAGTCTAGATGTTGGTTAATGGTTCGGAACTGTTGAGATGATTTTGTTGCAACACGTCATTTTGTTTTGAGAATCATGGACCAATGATGTCAGATGTTGCTGAGGTCGTGATATTATTTTTGGTATTTGGTATTTGATGTAGTGGTCATGGTCAGGTGGTAGATTCTTCTTCATCCTTTCTGTCACAAGTCGCTAGTCAAATTCTTGTGCCAGGTCGCTAGCTACTTTTGAGTCAAGTCGCTAGATGGAGATAAGTTGCTAACCTTAAAACATAAGTCGCTAACTTGTTAAAAAACAAGTTGCTAGCCCAACTCGCTACCTCAAGTCGCTACCCCATTTTCAACTCGCTAGGTCAGTTTTGTGGCAAGTTGCTATACGCTTAACAAGTAGCTACGACTTGTAAATATAAGTCGCTAGGTGACCCAACTCGCTAAACAGGTTAACAAGTCGCCTTTGAGGTTCTATGAACCTGGACATATAGTGAGGTTAAGTCGCTAACAAGACTTACATTTTCTGATGATTTTTCCGACCTCTTTTCCGACCATATTCATAATAAACCCAGAAAAGTGTAAAAAACAGCCTCATATATATCCCGGTTTGACCCTGTTTGACCATTCAGAAACAGACCATATGACCACAAGATTACACTGATATTGATTGGTAAAAAAACAGTCATATAAGATGAGTAAAAAACGTGACTTGACAAAGCTTGACACAAGACATATTAACTAATATACCCACTTGACACTTTTGACCAATTGATACCAAAACTTGTAAAAACAGTTTACCCATAAAACAGTAATAAACGGAGAATATAATCCGAACACAAAAGTAGACACACCAGTTACAAAACATGTATCAAACCACACAAAATCATCAAAACACAAAACCTTGGCTCTGGTACCAATTGTAGGATCGTTATTTTTATTGTGTTGATGATTCGGGTGGTCTTGTATGATCAAAATACATGTTTGCCATAGTTAGAGAGTTAGTAGAGAGAGAGGGTGTTCTTGCTAGAGGTTTACACAAAAGTATGGAATATTAGATTGAAAGCACCACCCCTTCCATAGATGGAAGGGGTATTTATACTTACAAATACACGACCTCCTATCGGCCTGTGGATCAGGGATACAGTGGGTAAAGACCCGTCCTTCCTCCACGGTGTTACACTACGCTAAACTACGCTACTAAATAACTAATAAACTACTAAAAAACTAAAATAACGACACGTCTACGAGCTAACTTATGCTAGATCATAATTGGGGTGACCGACACTTTAACATGGAATTTTCTAATTCCTAACAATCTCCAAAGCCTTCAGGGTTTTTAACACTAGGAGACAACAAGTTGAGGAAACCTTTCATGTCACGTTTGATGAAAGTATAGAAAGCATCAGGTTCACCAACACCTCAGTGGAGGAAATAGGAATTGATAACTCATCAAGATATCCTCCTGATGAGTATAACACTAAAATCAATTCGTCATACCAAGCTGATGCTGACATCTCATATTATGTCTTGCCTCACTGTTAGGAATTAGAAATTCCCAGTATTAAAGAGTCGGTCACCTCAAGTATTTGTAATCGTTAGAAAGCTCGTAGTCGTAGTTCCTTTAAGTTAAGTAGTAATTTAGTTTTGTAACACCGTGGAGGACGGACGGGTCTTTACCCACTGTATGCCTGATCCACAGCCCAAAGTGTGGCGATTTGTGTAAGACTATAAATACTCTCTACCTCCCAAGGTAGAGAGTTGGAGCTCATAATAATAATTTCACTTTCTCTCACTAAGTTCCCTAAACCTCTAACTTTCTCTCTCTAGAATTCCATCTATATGCTACTTTGTGTTATGGTTTTGATGTGTATGTGATAAGTTATATCTTACACTCACAACCTGTCACAACCTACTATCAGTGAATTCATTGATAATCAATCAGTCCCTGATGGGATAGGTAACATTGAACCAAATTTTCAGGAACCTGTGATTCATGAAACCCAACCTTTACAAGACATCTCAACTGATGCACTTAATGATCCTGTGGCTCCTGCCACTGAACTCACCCCTGAGTCTCCAGTGACCTCTTCAAGCTCAGATCCTTGACCACAAAGTAAGTGGACAAAATCTCATGACATTGAGCTTGTAAACATCATTGGTAAACCCATTGAGGGCATGCTCACTAGAAGCATGGCTGCTAAGTTAACTGCAGCTTCAGCCAGACTTGTAGCCAAAGGTTACAGTCAACAAGAAGGCACTGACTATGATGAGACATTTGCTCCTGTTGCAAGAATGGAAGCCATCAGGATCTTCCTTGCGTATGCTACCTACATGAATTTCAATGTTTACCAAATGGATGTAAAAAGTGCATTCCTAAATGGTGAACTCAAGGAAGATGTTTATGTTCAGCAACCTCTAGGCTTTGAAAGTAATGAATTCCCTGACTATGTCTGCAAGCTTGATAAAGCCCTTTATGGGCTGAAACAAGCTCCCAGGGCATGGTATGAAACTCTCTCAGCCTTCTTAATTCAGAACAAGTTTGGCAGAGGAAAGATAGACAACACGTTGTTTATCTATAGGAAAAAACAAGATGTGATATTGGTCCAAGTATATGTTGATGACATCATCTTTGGCTCAACAAACTACACTCTTTGCAAACAGTTTGAAAAACTAATGACAAAGAAGTTTGAAATGAGCATGATGGGTGAACTCACATACTTACTTGGACTACAAATCAGGCAAACTGATAAAGGTCTCTCCATCAGTCAAGAGAAATACACAAGGAATCTCTTGAATAAATATGAGATATCTGACTGTGCTTCAGTGAAGACACCAATGGTCCCTCCTAACAACCTTGGACCTGATCTCACTGGCAAGTCAGTTAATCAAACCCATTTCAGAAGGATTGTTAGCTCACTGATGTATCTAACTACCTCAAGACCAGACATACAATTCTCAGTCTGTCTAATAGCAAGATACCAGTCCAATCCCAAAGAATCTCACCTCACTACAGCAAAAAGAATACTCAGTTACCCAAAGGAACCCCAAGCCTTGGACTCTATTATCCAAAGTGTGCAGGGTTTGATCTCAAAGGTTACTCTGATTTAGATTATGCTGGCTGCAACATGGACAGAAAAAGTACCTCAGGGTCCTGTCAATTTCTTGGAGGAAAACTAGTTTGTTGGAGTGCTAAAAAGCAATAATCAGTGGCTATGTCTTCAGCTGAAGCTGAGTATGTGGCTGCTGCAGGATACTGTGCCAATGTCGTATGGATGAAAAGTCAACTCAGTGACTATGACATCGATTACAAAATGGTACCCATCTACTGTGACAACACCAGTGCAATTGCAATCTCCAACAACCCCGTCCTTCATCAAAGAACCAAACACATTGATATCAGATATCACTTCATCAGGGACCACATAATGAAAGGAGACATAGAACTCCATTTCATCCCTACTGAGTATCAACTGGCTGATATCGTCACCAAACCCTTGGATGAACCTACCTTCAGGAGACTGAAAGCTGAATTGGGAATGCTTGACATTGAAAGTCAGGCATCTGAAAACCAATCTCAGTAAGTTCTCGGAAATGGTTCATCTTCCCTAAACGAAACCCACAAAACAACCTCTCACTGAATGAGTAAAACTCATTCAGGGACCCTGACTAAAGACATTGAGCATTGAATTAGTAACTAAATACATCAAGTATTAGTTACTTAAATGTCCTAGGTTGGAAATCCCACCAATTAAATATAGGAATATATGTCTTTCTATCTTACTGTCAGGGGTCCCTAACACTTACCTCATCCCACTTGGCATTAAATGCCTTCTCTCACATAAAATATCATGTGGATATTTTATTGCTGTAAAAGTGCACTTTTACTGTGCACTGCAACTGTTCCCTTGAAATACGGGATTTTACTGCGAGTAGTGGTGGGTGGCATTAAATGTGGAAATTTAAAAGGTTTTCAAAATCCGACTTTACAAATCCACAAATATGCACGACCAACCCCTTTCAACACCCTATAAATACCCCTCACAAAATCCTCATAACACACACAAAAGATTTCTGCTAACTAAACTCTGTCAAAATCCTTTTTCAAACCCAGAAATATTTGTGTTCTTTAAATCCTTTTCTGAAAAATCTTCTCTCTAAACATTTACAAAAGTTTTTTCATCAAAACTTAAGAGATTCAAAAACTTTTTTGATTGTTCTTGTCAAGTTTTTCTCAAAACCCTAAATCTTTTAAATGGAAATGGCAAGAACACAATCTCTTCAGTTTGCTTCACAGTGAGTAGGTGATCTTAACAATGTTGAATTTAAAACAAATAATGGCATAGGCAACTTTGAATATCCTCAAACTGTCCCAGCCTATAAAGACATTATGAATTTTTTGTTTTACTGCCTAGTGAAAACTGCCTTTGTTCAGTGTCCCTCTATTGTATACCAAAATCTCCTCAGGGAGTTTTGGGCTACAGCCACGGCCTATGACCCGTCACCCTCTACTAATGAGACTGACCTACGACCTCTCAAGGAGTATCTCATTAAGTTTAGTGATTTATCGGTTTAGTACACAAGATATTTTCCGAAGAAATACAAAGGTATGTATTTTCCCCGGGTCGTTTTCCCAACGAGGGATGAATGGAGTTTAACAACTCACGTCGCGTGATTCGGGATTCGAATAGGTAAGAAGGATTTTTGAGGATTTCTAAACTACGGGATAAGCAATAGTAAAGGGAAGCAATAAAAATGACTAAATCTATGATGCAAACAAGGAATTACGACTAAATATGCAAATTATAACTAAAACCGTGATTAACGTAATTAATAAAATTGGAATAAAAATGCAAACTAAACTATTTTACCCATGAAAAAGAAATACTAATATTCTACAGCTAAAAATGATATTTGAAAATTATTTGAAATTTAAAACTAATTTTTTTGGTTTTTTCTTGATTTATTTTGAAATAAAAACTAATTTAAGACATTTAAAATAGACTTGAAATACTAAAAATTAGGAAAATAAGCTAGAAAATTATAAAACTATTTTTCAAAAATCTTAAATAACTAAAAAGAATTTTAGAAACTGGAATCACATTTTTTTGACTTTTTCTCTATTTATTATGAATTTAATACTATTTAAAACTAATTAAAATGCTAGAAAATCTATTTTAACTAAGAAAATTCAGGAAAAATACTTTTTATGACTTTTTGAATAATCTAAATCTGAGAAAATTGAAATTGCATTTTTCTTAGCTTTTTCTAAATTATTTGCAATAAAAGCTAATTAAAAAGCCTTAAAATTGAAATTAAACGTAGAAAAATAGCAAATGAAAAGGGAAAATATGAAAACCTCCAGAAAACTATAAAATAAAACTGAGAATCCAGGAAAAATAATAGAAACAACTAAAGACCACAGGAACTATGATTTGGGCATGAATCTAATTAAAATAAGCACTTGAAATAAGCTAAAAGCCTCTAAAAGCTGCAACAAGCTACTACAGCCTAAAACTAACTTAAACTAACTGAAAAAAACCTACAGCAACTGATTCGAGTACAATAAGCACAAGCAGAAAGCAACTAAGCACAAATTCAGGATCAAACCATGATAAGCCAAACAGCCCCTAAGGCCCTACTTTAAGCACTAAAATAAGCTATCTAGAAAAATCACAAAAATAAGAAAAAATGGCCATGATTTCCACAACCAACCAAAGTGCTTAAGTCTAAAATTTCAGCTCAAATGGACTTATACTGAAGAAATTAAAAATCAAAAATAAAAGCTACTTGGGACAAATTGCAACTGATGCAGAGCTGATACAGAAAGAAGGTCCTAATAAGCTACTGATTTAACCAGCTTATAAAAATTTTAAAAATAAACTAAAATCACCATTATGTTAACCACCAACCAAACTTACTAATCCCAAATTCTCAATAACTTTGAACCAAGATTGAACTCATGAAAATTCAATAAAGTTTTGTAAAAACTGATTTTTCACAATTTTGACTTTTGAAAACAGTTATGGAGTTTGACTTTATTGAACTTTCGGAGCAAATTAATTGGAATAAAAATGATGTGAAGTGATGTAATGAATTGAGATTATACTAACCTAACTGATTCTAAGCCTAAATGCAAAATATCTTACTCTAATTTAAACTGATGTAGATATTCAAGCAGTTTCAAATGAATTTTGACTTAAAGTGCATACATATGCAATAAAAGAACTGATTTGAGTTTAACTATCCTAAAGCAGACTAAACCTACCAAGTTTAATCAACAAATTAACCTTTAGCACAAGTTTGTGCTCTAATCCTAATACCCTATTGAAAACTGAAATGCAAGTTAACACCTCTAAATCACAGATTTATCCTAAAATCAATATCCAAACAAACTCAGATGAACATTATAGAGCTAAATGGTGCAATAATACCAACTATAACTATCAAAGGAACAAGATGCCAATTAAACATTTATGAAATCAGATGAACAGCACTTACAGAAGTCCTGCCACAATGGCATGCTTATGAGATCAATGTAACCACTATCCTAACCTGTTCTCAATCCCAAATCAAAGCTAAGCTAACCCAAATCTAAATCCATAGCAGCAATTCAGAGCAGTTTTACCAATTATTTAGAACTTTGACTTTTATTTGACCAATGAGAATTTGATAGTAGAATCTGAGTGAAAGAGTAGATAAGACCTTAAACAGTTATAAGTAAGATTGAAAGAGCTTTATAATATCATAACCAACTCTGAAATAAATTTGAAAACAGAATTCATATTTTTTTTATTTTTAAAAGATTTTCTGATTTTTTATTGATTTTTATTAAAGTAAGTAAACAAGCTGAAATGATGAGTCACAAGCTTAAAACACTTAAATGTAATACTGATAAGCTAATTGAAAAACTTAAATCAACAATGGTATTTAAATGAAATTGAAACTAAAACTATTTTATTACTTAAAAATCACTGAATACAACTAAGCTTGAAATACAGAAATGAATTTAATAAAATGAAAACATTTATAAACTACAATCTACTCAGAGGAACTACTACTACTCTACTTCTACACTACTTGCATTTCTCTGTGAATCAGAGGGCTATTTATACTTGAGCTTGAGGCCAAGGAAGGATCTGGAAGTTGCATTCTGTGCTTTCTCTGGAGTCGTTTTGAACCATCAGATCAATCCCACATATCACCAATCATTATCAACCGTTAGATGAGACTCACCACGTATCAATGACCAATCAGAGAGCAGCTTTTGAGGTGTGACACACGGATTGCTGACTTGGCAGTCACATGTGTCAGCATGTGTCAGTGGATGTACTATATTGCCCCTCAATTGGATTATTTGTACTTGAATTGGTCAGGGGTAGATTAGGGTTCATAAGTTTTCCTGGGTTTGTTTGGGGGGAAAATTGGCGCTCTTGGATTTTTATTTATTTAATGTAATTTGACTATTTGACCGGGTGTGGGTAAATTTAGGGGACGGGTATGGTGTTTGGTAATAAAGGAAATGGATCTTGGACCGGGTATAGGATTGGGCCGTGGGATATTTTGGATGAGATTGGGCTTATGGTAATAACAAGATTGGATTTGGACTTAAATGGTAACCATGTAATACTTTTAAGGACCATATGTGTAAAATCTGATTTTCAAGGGACCAATCTTGTAGTTTCTGAAAAGTGAACCAAGGACTAGTCTTGACACTCTCCAATAAATCCAGGGACCTTGTTTGCCAAATCTGAATCTTCAGGGACTAAAGTTGTCATTTTGAGAAAAGATGATCCAAACTTGCAAATTCATTTCCTAGCCTCAGCTTTTGCACTCTTCTTTCTCTCGTGCTCGGTTTTCTTCAGTTTTGGCTTTCTTTTGTCTGTTTTGTCATATCCGTACCTGTACATGCATAAACTCAAGAAACCATCAAATATTAGCAATAAACGGCTCTTTCTTGGTTATTTTGGGTCTGATTTGATAAAGAAATGATATGTGTTTTTGCACATATCAAAATACCCCAGACGAGACCATTGTCGTGTCCCCACGCAATGCAATCAACTCACGCTTCTCAAACCAAGGATTTCAATCTCTTTCTACTAAACCTATGAAGAAGTAGCAAAGATTCCTCAAAAGAGATTAAGAACCCTTAATTCTAAAAACGCCCCGTTTACCTTTTAATTCACATGTATAGATATTACGATAAGCACATTCCGATTATGAGTGACGGTTTGTTGAACTTTCATGTCGATCAATAACTCCAACATTTTTCAAACGACACGTTAGGATCACGGAGTAGGAAACACAACACAGCGTGAAGTGACCATACGGATAGAATACATCGTCCCTGATTTTTCACAAGTCCCCAAACTAAGTGTAAAATCGAAATCATTGTTAAATATGACTTTAGATGCTAACACTACCCATGGAAGTTACTTGTGTAATTACCTTTTGCTCCCATTTTCCTATTTTTCTCTATTTATTTTATTTTTGTGAGAAATGAATTTCTTCAAATTTCTCGTTTCGATAATTTTTATTCCGATAAAGATATAAAGCTAAGTCGCTAATTAGTTATCCATCTTCTCTCAAGAACCATTGTCTCAAAAATGAGGTCCACATCAAGGAATTTTTATTCACTTATATTTTTGACTTTTTCATTTTTTTTTCATTTTTTTTTTATTTTTTTTTTCATCATCATTTTTTTTTTCTTTTCATCATTTTTTTTTTTTTTTTTTGCACTTATACTTTTTTTTTTGTTTTTTTTTATTTGCACTTATACTTTTTACTTATATGAGCTATGAACCACAGAGCTTCACGGGGTAATTCCAAGACTCTAGGCTTCATGAAATGAGGATCCCAGTGGGTTAGACCAAGACCTCACCCAATCCTGGCTAGAGATCCAAGGGTCCGATCTCGAACCGCCGCTCATAACTTTATTTATTACTTATTACTTATTACGAGTCCTTGATGTGTACCCAATTTTTAAAACAAAAATTCTTTTAAGAAGATAAAGAACTAACTATCGCCAAAAACTCAACATCTCTAATTATTTATTAAACAGATATGGGGTGAAACAATCTTGTGGGAACAAAAAGCCATAAGTACCTTCGATGGGCTCTAAAGAGAAACAACTACTCCACGCTTAGCATCTAAACTCATAAGTAACTCTATCATTTCTCGATCTCCGCAAATTTAAAATCCCAAATAATGAGATCCGCGGATTCTTAGCCGATAATTTTTGATTATCTATGGTTAAGGGAATAAGCTAGGGCTCAACACGCCCGGTCAAGTCAGAATTCCATTCCTACTCTCACCAGCGGAAAGTCAACAAGGTGTCAAAACATATATTAACTTAGCGAATGCTTCGTAAAATAATCTCAAGTCTCGCATTTTTAAAGTCACTTATTAGAAACTAGCAAATTTTTGTTAAAGCTTCGCATATTTAAAATCACTTAGGGAGACTTGCAAATTCTTGGCCTTGTGAGCTAGAATCACATTTTATAGCCTCTTGTCTAAGCAATTAGAAAAGGCTATTTCAAGAAAACGCATATTTAAAGAAACTTCTAAGAGACTAGCAAGAACTTTTTAATCATAAAACTAGCAAAAGCTTACAAAAAATTTTAAATTTTTCACATTTTTGCACAATGTTTTAATTTCTAAGGAAAAACGGGGTTTCGAGAGTACACGATAAAAATAAGCAAGTGCGGTCAAATCAAATCGAAGATTACCCACCCCAGACTAAAACGAAACATTGTCCTCAATGTTTAAAGGCAAGGGTATCACGAAAATCTAAAAGCCGTTTATTAAGTATGCTAAAAGATAAACGCTAGTCGATAAGATTTCGGGTATCGGATCTCCATAAGCAACGATCATGAAACTCGAGTGGAGTAAAGACAAACTTCGAGCACGAGAGTCTTCATATCGATAAAATCCTGGACAAAACATCACAAACAACCAAACACGAGAAATCGAAGAGGCTAACCCCTTCACGTCACTTATTAGAAAATAGAAAGAAGATAGAAACGCTTGTTTTGTTATTGAGTCGTTAGCTTGACCCGCCCCGAATTCATTTATCCTTGGGGAAGCAAGTGGAAAAGACAATCTCCGTCGGACTTTCGTTCAAGAGGTTTGGATAAACATTGAAACATAAGAAAGTTTCACTCCGATGAGATACCCATGGTTCTTAAAAAGGAAAAGCGGGGATACCGGGGTCAAAGATGGTATCCTCACTCCCGCAAGAGTGAAGAAGAGGAGAAATTACATTATATGGAAGAAATGGAATAAAGATTTTTATAACAATAAGGATCCATTCTTCATCCTCAAAAGCAAATTTCATATAATCCTTAATTTGATTTTGATCATTTAAGCTCGTAGGGTGATTTTCAAAAACCTTGGGAGGAAGAGGCGGGGTGATGTCATCAATAGCGAAACTCTTTTGAGAGAGCTGCTCTTCCTCCAAACTAAAATCTTTCTCAAGATCAAAGTAGAAATGATCATACTCCGGAGGAGATATGACATGAGAGAGTTCACCGGAGAACTCCTCCAAACGAAACGAATCATACTCGGGAGAAGAGAAATAAGCATGAGAAGTGGTGCTGCCACGACTCGTCTCTTTTGTATGATCGATATCAAAGAAAAACGACTCATAAGTCGTAAGAGAAAGATCGGGATGAGAAGTGGGATTGCCACTACTCTCTTCTATCGTATCAAAGATAAAACTCTCAAATTCGGGAACATAATCCTTGAGCTCGAGCTCCGAAGGATCTGACGGCTTAAGTACGACAATTTCTTCAACGTTATCTTCCTTCAGGGGAAGAAAAGGTGATGGTTCATCGTAAAACATCTTTTCTAATAAAGGAACATCTCCCCCCGGATCGCAATCGGTTTCAACAATTTTTGGCGAAATTGGATCATCGACTTCTTCCAAAACGATGTCACTTTTCTCAACTGGCGTGAGTGAAGGGGAAGATTCGGAAATGATAGGATCGGAAATGGGAGTGGGATTGCCACCCGAAGAATCGTCATCGATCTTTACGTTCTCTTCTTCAAACGGTTCATCATCATCACTATCGTCAGAGTCGGAATAGTAAAAGGCGGGTGAATGACTCGGTCTTTGTTGATAATGGTGACTGATATATCTTTCTTGCTTGCCAAAGAAGTCAATTTTTGCACTCATAACGGAAATTTTCTCGGAATAATGATTACTCAACATAGTGGTAGGATCGTAAGGAACGTCAGCATCCCACTGATAATGATGTTGCGTCATATTCTCGATCAAATCATACGCTTCTTCAGGTGTCTTCCGCATGAGATTTCCACCAGCAGCCAACATGATTTTGTCTCGATCAATCGTAGTGATACCATGATAAAAGGTTAGGATTTGATCAAGAAGCAAAATTCGGTGATCCGGACATTTCTGCAATAACGTTTTGAATCTTTCCCAAGCTTCAAATACGGATTCCCTGGGTAATTACTGGAAGTTAAGAATTTCTTTCCTCAGCTGCATCGTTTTCGAATATGGAAAGTATTTTGAAAGAAACTTGCGAAACATCTCTTCCAAAGTATGAATTGAACGTTTTTTAAGGGTATAAAACCAAGATTCGGCTTCATGGGTTAAAGAGAAGGGGAAGAGATTCAATCAGATATCATCTTGAAAAACTTCACGTTGCTTCATGGATTGAGTGATAGATAAAAACGTGTTCAAATGCTCGTTAGCATATTCGTCGTTATATCCATGGAATTGGCAATGCTGTCGAAGAAGACGAACCATACGATTTTTCAATCTAAATTTGGTTCCCGGGATGATCGGTCCTCCTCGACCGATAAGCGATGGACGATAGAAATCCTCCATGGTCCGAGGATCATGGGGATCAAAGGGTGCGAAATCAAGCATTGTGGAGAATTAAACAATTTAGAGGGTAAAGAGAAAAGAATTAAACATTTCAGAGGAAAACGAAGATTATTTTTGGGCTTTTAAAGATAGAAAACATAAAAGGAAAATAAATTTTGAAAAGGAAAATATTTTTGGGTTTTTATAAAAGAGATATTTACAAAAAAAACAATAACTTCTCGGGGAAGGATCTTCAAATGCACGCAAATCGAGACGAAATTAAAAACTCACTACATGCCCTCCCCGGCAGCGGCGCCATTTTTGATTTATCGGTTTAGTACACAAGATATTTTCCGAAGAAATACAAAGGTATGTATTTTCCCCGGGTTGTTTTCACAACGAGGGATGAATGGAGTTTAACAACTCACGTCGCGTGATTCGGGATTCGAATAGGTAAAAAGGATTTTTGAGGATTTCTAAACTACGGGATAAGCAATAGTAAAGGGAAGCATTAAAAATGACTAAATCTATGATGCAAACAAGGAATTACGACTAAATATGCAAATTATAACTAAAACCGTGATTAACGTAATTAATAAAATTGGAATTAAAATGCAAACTAAACTATTTTACCCATGAAAAAGAAATAATAATATTCTACAGCTTAAAATGATATTTGAAAATTATTTGAAATTTAAAACTAATTTTTTTTGTTTTTTCTTGATTTATTTTGAAATAAAAACTAATTTAAGACATTTAAAATAGACTTGAAATACTAAAAATTAGGAAAATAAGCTAGAAAATTATAAAACTATTTTTCAAAAATCTTAAATAACTAAACAGAATTTTAGAAACTGGAATCACATTTTTTTGAATTTTTCTCAATTTATTATGAATTTAATACTATTTAAAACTAATTAAAATGCTAGAAAATCTCTTTTAACTAAGAAAATTCAGGAAAAATACTTTTTATGAATTTTTGAATAATCTAAATCTGAGAAAATTGAAATTGCATTTTTCTAAGCTTTTTCTAAATTATTTGCAATAAAAGCTAATTAAAAAGCCTTAAAATTGAAATTAAATGTAGAAAAATAGCAACTGAAAAGGGAAAATTATGAAAACCTCCAGAAAACTATAAAATAAAACTGAGAATCCAGGAAAAATAACAGAAACAACTAAAGACCACAGGAACTATGATTTGGGGATGAATCTAATTAAAATAAGCACTTAAAATAAGCTAAAAGCCTCTAAAAGCTGCAATAAGCTACTACAGCCTAAAACTAACTTAAACTAACTGAAATAAACCTACAACAACTGATTCGAGTCCAATAAGCACAAGCAGAAAGCAACTAAGCACAAATTCAAGATCAAACCATGATAAGCCAAACAGCCCCTAAGGACCTACTTTAAGCACTAAAATAAGCTATCTAGAAAAATCACAAAAATAAGCAAAAATGGCCATGATGTCCACAACCAACCAAAGTGCTTAAGTCTAAAATTTCAGCTCAAATGGACTTATACTGAAGAAATTAAAAATCAAAAATAAAAGCTACTTAGGACAAATTGCAACTGATGCAGAGCTGATACAGAAAGAAGGTCCTAATAAGCTACTGATTTAACCAGCTTATAAAAATTTAAAAAATAAACTAAAATCACCATTATGTTAACCACCAACCAAAGTTACTAATCCAAAATTCTCAATAACTTTGAACCAAGATTGAACTCATGAAAATTCAATAAAGTTTTGTAAAAACTGATTTTTGACAATTTTGACTTTTGAAAACAGTTATGGAGTTTGACTTTATTGAACTTGTGAGCAAATTAATTGGAATAAAAATGATGTGAAGTGATGTAATGAATTGAGATTATACTAACCTAACTGATTCTAAGCCTAAATGCAAAATATCTTACTCTAATTCAAACTGATGTGGATATTCAAGCAGTTTCAAATGAATTTTGACTTAAAGTGCATTCAGATGCAATAAAAGAACTGATTTGAGTTTAACTATCCTAAAGCAGACTAAACCTACCAAGTTTAATCAACAAATTAACCTTTAGCACAAGTTTGTGCTCTAATCCTAATACCCTATTGAAAAATGAAATGTAAGTTAACACCTCTAAATCACAGATTTATCCTAAAATCACTATCCAAACAAACTCAGATGAACATTATAGAGCTAAATGGTGCAATAATACCAACTATAACTATCAAAGGAACAAGATGCCTATTAAACAGTTATGAAATCAGATGAACAACACTTACAGAAGTCCTGCCACAATGGCATGCTTATGAGATCAATGTAACCACTATCCTAACTTGTTCTCAACCCCAAATCAAAGCTAAGCTAACCCAAATACAAATCCATAGCAGCAATTCAGAGCAGTTTTACCAATTATTTTGAACTTTGACTTTTATTTGACCAATGAGAATTTGATAGTAGAATCTGAGTGAAAGAGTAGATAAGACCTTAAACAGTTATAAGTAAGATTGAAATAGCTTTATAATATCATAACCAACTCTGAAATAAATTTGAAAACAGAATTCATATTTTTTTTTTTGTTTTTAAAAGATTTTCTGATTTTTTATTGATTTTTATTAAAGTAAGTAAACAAGCTGAAATGATGAGTCACAAGCTTAAAACACTTAAATGTAATACTGATAAGCTAATTGAAAAACTTAAATCAACAATGGTATTTAAATGAAATTGAAACTAAAACTATTTTATTACTTAAAAATCACTGAATACAACTAAGCTTGAAATACAGAAATGAATTTAATAAAATGAAAACATTTATAAACTACAATCTACTCAGAGGAACTACTACTACTCTACTTCTACACTACTTGCATTTCTCTGTGAATCAGAGGGCTATTTATACTTGAGCTTGAGGCCAAGGAAGGATCTGGAAGTTGCATTCTGTGCTTTCTCTGGGGTCGTTTTGAACCATCAGATCAATCCCACATATCACCAATTTAGATGAGACTCACCACGTATCAATGACCAATCAGAGAGCAGCTTTTGAGGTGTGACACACGGATTGCTGACTTGGCAGTCACATGTGTCAGCATGTGTCAGTGGATGTACTATATTGCCCCTCAATTGGATTATTTGTACTTGAATTGGTCAGGGGTAGATTAGGGTTCATAAGTTTTCCTGGGTTTGTTTGGGGGGAAAATAGGCGCTCTTGGATTTTTATTTATTTAATGTAATTTGACTATTTGACCGGGTGTGGGTAAATTTAGGGGACGGGTATGGTGTTTGGTAATAAAGGAAATGGATCTTGGACCGGGTATAGGATTGGGCCGTGGGATATTTTGGATGAGATTGGGTTTATGGTAATAACAAGATTGGATTTGGACTTAAATGGTAACCATGTAATACTTTTAAGGACCATATGTGTAAAATCTGATTTTCAGGGGACCAATCTTGTAGTTTCTGAAAAGTGAACCAAGGACTAGTCTTGACACTCTCCAATAAATCCAGGGACCATGTTTGCCAAATCTGAATCTTCAGGGACTAAAGTTGTCATTTTGAGAAAAGATGATCCAAACTTGCAAATTCCTTTCCTAGCCTCAGCTTTTGCACTCTTCTTTCTCTCGTGCTCGGTTTTCTTCGGTTTTGGCTTTCTTTTGTCTGTTTTGTCATATCCGTACCTGTACAGGCATAAACTCAAGAAACCATCAAATATTAGCAATAAACGGCTCTTTCTTGGTTATTTTGGGTCTGATTTGATAAAGAAATGATATGTGTTTTTGCACATATCATTTAGTCTTTTTAATGGGGAAAGGTCTGTCACCCTAGACTACAAAACTTTTTCAACTTCAACAGGGTTAGACTACAATAAAGGTGTGTATGACTCCCATCCTGAACCCACCACAGTGAAGGATAGGTTAAAAGAAATAGTTTTAGATCCAAAATTTTTGGACAAGACCCCAGTCACCAAGAACTCATTCCCTGTGGCTTGGAGGATCCTATTCACCTTTGTGATTTAGGTCCTCGGCTGGAACCACTCATCCACTGAACAAGTTAATTCTATTCAGTTGATGATGGCATACTGCTTGATGAATGGGGTCACTGTCAACATAGGAGAGATCATTTACAGTGATCTCGTAACCAAACTATTGAGCAAAACTAGGATGAAATACGTTTCGTATCCTAGGTTTGTCTCATGCGCTTTGCAAGTGTTACTGGGTTGTAATTACCCTCAGGAAGAAAAATTTGGTGCTATACCTGGTATCCCGAGTCAATCAAATTTTCAAAAAGAACCATCCGTTGTCACCAATATTGAATTGACGGCCAATATGATTGCTGTAAACAATTAGAGGGATTCTGTGTCTCCAAACCCTGCTCCTAAAAAGAGAAAGGGGAAGTCTTAGACTGGGACTAAAACCAAACCCAAGTCTCAGGGCCCTGAGGCTTCATGAACACAGCCTAAAAGGCAACGCAAGCCCCAGACTGAACAGACACCCATTGGAGCCCAAGCAACATCCACCCAAGGGACAACGAAGGACACTGACAGATCACAATCAGTGCCCTTGGTCCATAATACTACTCCCCAAGATCCAGAGGGAAACATACAACCCGCTAGAAGGGGAGCGCCTTCCACATCTCCCAGTGACGACATTAGCAAATCAAAGCCTTTGTCTGAGGGCACAATAAATGATCCCAAAGACTTAGAGGGGACCACAAAACGTACTGATAGGGATATCACCTTCACTGACTCTGCTAAAGGCACTGGAAAAAACCCATCAGTGTCTCAGGGGTCCCAGCGGGACAAAGACTGGGAGGGACAGGAATAACCCGCCGATATGAAACCCACAACCAATCCTGACTCCAGAGAAGGCATTGGGAAACACCCACCAATGTCTGAGGGGTCAACGGGGGACAAAGACTCAGAGGGAAATATACCACCCGCTGATATGGAACCCATCACCACCCCTTGGTTAAGTGTTGCTAATGTTGATGGCTTACTATTTTCTGAAGATGAACTTGTTGACAGTGATGATGAAGTTTTATAAGCAGGGGAAGAAGTGGATGCTGAGGTTCAATCTGAACAAGAACCTCAGCCTGATCCACAGGAGCATACTGAATCACCATTCCAGCCTGACAACAATGATTCTGACTCCTCTTCCTCCTCTGATGAATTCAGCATGTTTGATAATGTTCTTCCACTAACAGAGAGGCAGCTTGTTCAGTGGATCACCAAAGCTTCAAGGAAGCTATATTCTAGGGTAACTAAACAATTGTGGGAACAACACACTGAGGCTGGTGCCAGTTATGCAGATCTCAAGGCTGAGGTACAAACTTTTGATGAAAATGTTCATGAACACAGAGATCTTATGTACCAACACCTTTATAGACTTGATGAAAACCTGGTTAAGTTTCTCAAGCATCTTCAGACATGTGGGGTTACAATTGATGAAATCAGGGATGCTGTCAAAGAAGACCTAGCACTCAATGCCAAAGTGCTGGAGGTCACTGAGGTGTATGTGAAAAATTCATCTCGTCTCACTGAACTGATAGATATGCTCCAATCTGCAAATGTTCAGGGTCTCCAATCTTCTGTCCAGACTCTTCAGGCCACACTGGGTTCTCTGGATGCTCATGTGTCTACTCTGGCTAGGGCATCATCCTCAATGGCTTGGAATCTCGGGCCTAGGATGACTGCCTTGGAATTATTGCAGGCCAAATTGGAAGAAAAGGTCACCAGTCTGCAGCAGGATACTACTGACATAAAGGCAATGGTCACTGAAATCTTTCAAGCCTTTAAAGGTCAGGCAGCTCAGTCCCCTTCAGCACCAACACCAACTCTTGCCCTTACTGACGCTCCAGCAACAGTTGAGGGGGAGAATACTACTGAAGAAACTCCTCTTCACACTGAGGGGGAGCCAACACCACCAGTCTCTGAAGCTCAAGTATCGTCATCAACACCAGTCTCAGCAATACCCATCTCATCATTACCACCAACAACAACAACAACAACAATGGCCATGACGGTCACAACAACAACTCCACCACTGGTAGAATCATCATTTTTCTCAGGCCAGGACAAGGGAAAAGGCATAATGACATCAACATCTGAGCCTGAGAAGATTCCCTTTAAGATCGGCAACACTGAGTACCTGCTTACACCTCAACAGCTAAGTGCACACCTTGCTAAGGAAGAAAGGAAAAAGAAACTTGCTGAAGAGGAAAGAAAGAGTAGAGAAGCACTGGTACAAGTCGTTGCTGAGGAAGCTGAACACATTGGTATAGATGCTAAGAAGCTAAAAAAGGATCAGGAAGGACAGAAGTTCAAAGATGCTCAGGTAGCAAAAATGGCTAAAATGAAAAAGAAATTGGAAGAAAGGAATCAAAGAACTTCAGCCATCAGGCAAGCAAGAGTTGATTACTAAAACTGGTCCATGACTAGTAGAAGGCTGCCTGAGAAAATAACAGATGTCAAAATCATCCCCAAGTCCAAACCACTGGCCATGAAGGTCTATAGGGGGGATGACAAAAGATACTTCGAGGTTCATGATCCCTTAAAATTCACTGACTTTGGGATCACTGAACTCAATGAGCTTGATCCTATTATTGAGAAGAAGCAAAATGCCATGGTTAAGGAGCTGATGAAGATGCTCAACAAGAGATATGAAAGGATGAGGGATGCACCAGCCCAACTGGGAATTCAGCCAACCTTAACAGCACCTCAAGTATCTCAACCACAATCATCCACTGAAAAAGGAAGAGAGTTGAATTCCAGCCTGAAATCAGAGTACCTGGCCTTGAATGCAACAGGGAGCTACCAGAAGGTGTCAAGTTTGTGAACTGCTTGGTGATTGAAAAGCCTGAAAGAGGGCTATTTTTCATTGATGTCTATGGAAACCCAGCTTTTCAAAGATGGAGTGACATTGATCTTGCAAGGGTAGGAACCATGGCAGGTTACATACCAGTGGCCTCTCAAATCAACACCCCTAAAAATGTCAGGTTCTGCAAAGACTTGAACAAGAAGTTAAGGGAACACCCTACAAAGGTGAACTCCTCAAAAAGAAACCAAAGCTTGAAGCACTGGGAATTCATTTGGACTGACATCATTTTGTTTTACTTATGTACTAGTGATAGGGACCATGTAACTTGATCAATAAATAATGTATGTTTTTGTTAAAATACTCAGTGTTCCTTACTTGTATTCATTAGTACATTCAGTGTAAGAAGAAGCCATTTGCTCACTTACACTGATCAAACACTTAGGCTACTTGTATATCCAAATAGAGGGAGACTGTTGGGTTCAGTAAATACCCAAACCCCTTAATCTAGGATTTGAATAGAAAATAGCCTAAGTGTTTAGATCGTTAAACACTAACAGGTCACTGAGTGCATAGTCTCTCAGTGAGCCATCTTCAGGATACTCAGTACGAGGCTACAAGGAAGTCTCTCCACTCAGCAAGGCAGAACTTAAAGGGTGAAGACTGAGTCAAGAAGAAGATGGTGGATTCAGTGAGTGATGATAATAACTCACTAAATCCCTAAGACTCCTCTCCAACTACTTACACTAAAGACAAACTGAAGTAGAAGACTGAAGAATATGAAGACTAAAGAATGAGCGGGATAAGGCAGGATAAGTTGAATCATATAAGACGAAGTTCTTATCAACCAAAGTCAACTTTCCTTGAATGGCAAAAGATCAGGCTCAGTGTCATCACTGACCTTAGGAAAGCTGTCTTGTCTCTTACCTAAAATAGTCTTTGTAAACAGAGACAAAATACATCAGTATTTTGTCTTCTGTAAGATGTCAGTTTGTCACTAAGGAAAGAGTTAAAACTCATACATGTATAAATAACATAAGAGAGGAGTGATAGGTTAAGCTTGTGAATTGTAAAAACACACACACACATACAAGCTGTCTATTCACTCCTCCAAATACAACTTGATCCCTAAGATAGCTCAGGGGGTACTTGTAGTTGTACTCAGACTTAGCCTGAACTTAGAGAGGAGTCACCAAACTTTGTTATTTCAATCCCAAGTACTATTCCGCAAGTACTTGGGTAACGTATTCTTTTTGATTCATTTCTAATAAAGAATATGATGTTGAAAATTATTCAGTGTGTTTTACTTACGTTAATTTCAGTCATTATTCACTGTTACTTTGTTTTAAGCACTTAATTGTTTTTAAATGATAGTGAATAGGGAATAACAATACATCTATATGAATTCAGGGGTATTTATAGCTGAGGTCTTGAGCAAGATAAGGATCTAGAATTCGTCAATTGTGCTTCTTTTGAGTCCTTTTCATCTGTTAGATCAATCCCATCATCCATCCTCTAATCTCATCCCTTGATTAGACATGTCCACGTCCCATCAGCCAATCACAACATAGCAATAGCACACGTATCACTAACATGGCATTCCCATGTCAGCGTGTGTCAGCTAGAAGTATGAATTTGCCCTTAGATTGTGTTAATTAGTTCAATTGGGGAAAGGGTAAATTAAGGTTTATGATTCTGGGAAGAATTTGGATTTTTTACGCGGGTTTTATTTTTGAGTAATTTAATATTAAATTTTGACCAAATTTGACTGGTGGTAAGTATTGAAAGGGTTGACTGGGTTAAATGGGCATCAATCGGGTTGTGTTATTGGACGGGTGTGGATTTCTAAATGGTGGGCTGGTTGGGCTTGGGTTAAATTGGGCCTAAGGGTAAATAGGATTGGATTTGGACTTTATTTACGATCTGGTTATGATTCTGGGGACCATTCATGCAATTTGTAAAATTCCAAGGACCAGTATTTCTAATTCTGAAACTCCAGGGGTATTTTCTGACAATTACTGAAACTTAAAGGACTGATTTTTCCAATTCTTTAAAGTTGATCCAATCTTTCATAAATCATCCTTTTAGCATCAAAATCTTCATAATTACTCATTTCTGATTTCCCAGCTTAGCTTTTGCACTCTTTTCCTTCTCGTGCTCGGTTTTCGTCTTATTTGTCTTTCTTTTGTCTTATTTGCCATATCCGTACCTGCACATGCATAAACTCAAGAAACCAACATATATTTGGAATAAACGGCTCTTTATTGGTTATTTTGGGCCTGAATTGGTAAAGAAAAGGTATGTTTTTTAGCACATACCACCTATACTTTGAGTTGTAAAAGATCACATTTTATCAGATTTCATATTTTTTGATCCTTGTTGAGCAAACGATCTTATATAGAAGCTGAATTTGCGAATATAAACTGTTAAACACTATGCAGATCTAGTCTTAACCTTAAGAAGAATAACAATGATTATCACTAAACAACTCAATATATTATTAATATACGGATACTCTAAATAGTATTAGGGTTTACAACCTTGAATTGTATCGACTCTAGAAATCACCAAAACGTATTCTAACCTAGGATCTCCTTTTATAGGCTAAGGAGTCCTTTACACTATACATTACATATTCTACAAGATAACTATACTTACCATACTTATCTAAATACAAACCGTCCTAGTCAATACATTCTAGAATATTACATGTTAAACCGACATAACATACTAGCAGTGATTCATTACAATAGCAGTGGTATAAGACTTCTACTAGCAGTTGTTTGTCTTGAGCAGTGGTTCCGTTCCTTCTAGCCGTGGTATCTGATGTACTGGCATTGGTTCCATTCTTAGAGTAATTCTTGTCAGCAGAACCAAAAACCCAACAATCATCCCCTAAAATTGATATTTACAATCAAAATCATCAAGTTTCTTTAATCCCATAATACCTTATTTAGAGGATGTATCCAAACACCATTTTGCTGTCATTCTATACCCTTTGCCACACAATATTTATTCATAACATTATTCTCAAACTCAGTTCCATTATCACATCTGATTACTTTTACCTTATGGTTTACTTGATTTTCTATCTTAGTTATGAAACTCTTAAGGATCTCACTAGTTTCACACTTAGATGCTAAAAAATAAACCCAAGAAAATCTGCTATAATCATCTATGATAACTAGGAAATACTGCTTATGATTCAAACTCTTCATAAATGTAGGGCCAAATAAGTCCATATGTAGTATAAACAGTGGTTGAGTTATGGTGTTCACAGTCTTCGTCTTACAAGAGGCTCTATGTTGTTTACCTTTTTGACATGCCACACAAAGTTCTTTACTTTCAAAAACCTTAGAAGGTAAACCTCTCACTAAGTTCCCTTCACCAATTTATTGATTGTTCTAAAATTTAAGTGACCTAGCCTTCTATGCCAAAGTTTTGACTCATCAACTGATGCCTTTGCAAACAAACAGGTTAAAGTTCTATTAGGAATTACGTCTTTCATGTTAAAGCAATATATGTTTTCTTTCCTAGGAATCCTAAGCTGCAAATATTTATCATCATGTATTTTAGAATCAGGTGATAACACCACACATTCAGCTTCCCCAAAAAGCACACAATTCTTTTTATCACACATCTGGGAAACACTAAGCAAATTGTACTTCAATCCCTGTACCAGATATACCTTCTCAAAGTCCAACTTCCCTGTCTTTATTGTTCCTTTCCTAACAATTTTACCTTCCTTTGGATCATTGCCAAAACCCACATAGCCTTCGTCAAAAGCTTCAAAATACTCAAGGTTGCTCCCATCCCATGTAATGTGCCTAGAGCAACCACTATCAAATATTCCTTTATCCATTAGCTCTTCCTGTAGATTGCCTTGCATAAGAAAGTAATAATATTAGTTTCTTTTGTGGACCCAAGCCAATACTAACTTGGGTCTGCCCTATGCATCAACATAGTCAAATTTCTTTAAGTCCATTGATGCACTACTGGCATTGTGTAAAACCTTTGTTTTTTGTTTCCATTGCCAACTAGCTGAGGCCTTTATAGCATAAAAATGGCTTCCAACCACTATATCAGTTATTACCTTAGGCACTGTTATTAAATCTTCTTTTGCCTTAGCAGTGGTAATATTTTGCTTAGTAGTGAAATCGGTTTGCTTAGCAGTGAAAATAGTTTTTGATCTAGTGGTTGGAACTCCTTTTTGTGTAGCAGTGATTATAGATTTAGTTGTTCCATTTCTCATTAGCACTGCTCTTGGAACCATGTTTCTTTTAGGATGAGGGACTGTTTGCTTTGAAAATTTTTGATGATTTACCCTCCTCCATTGGTTCCAAACTGGTGGTTGGTTTTTGTTACAGTTTCTCTGTAGAGGCTCAAAACTACCACATTTAAAACAATCCTTTTTAACAAACTTTCACTCCCTAATTTGTTTGAGATTAAGCCATTAAAGTTTCTTTGATTTCCCCTAGGTTTGTATCTATTCATTTGTTCTCTAGGAATCTCATTATACTCAACAACTTTCTTAGAGATTTCTGCTCCAAATCTAGGGTTCACAAAGTTAGCTTGTTTTGAATCAACAGTTTTAATGTTTTCTTACTTTTCAGACTGTGTCGACTCAGACCTCTCTTCCTCAGTATCTGACTCCCAATCTTCAATGGTTGGTCCATCAGATGACCTATCAGAAACTAACTTAGGTGACTCAGACTTACTATTTTCACCTACAGGTTTGTTAAAACTAAACTCATCACTGAATGACAACTCAGTTCCAGGTGGTGCAAAAGCACTTTTTATTGGAGGTGTTACTTGAGTGTATCCTATTCCAGAACCCTTTTTCATTAAATGATTTTGAATTGACTTATTCAATAACTCAGAAGCATAAGTTAATATGTTTCTCTTTATCATCTAGGGCTTCTTGTTTTACACTTTCAGCTTCGTCAAGTTTTTGCTTAAGAACCTTGATTTCTCTATCTCTTATGTCAACCTCACCACCTAGAATATTTATCTTATCTAGATACTCAAACTCACACTTTCTACTCAAATCAAGTTTTTCTTCAACATTCTTAAGTCTAACTCTATAACCTAAGTTATCTAGTTCAAGTCTTTCAACTTCTTTTCTAAGACTCTCTACCATAGCTTTGAGATCTTTTAAAGTATCCTGACAAGATTTATAAGAACAAACAGAACTATTTGAGCTATTGGATACCTCAGAATCAGAACCAGATGATGATGAAGCATAGGCCATGAGAGCAAAGTTGTGCACTTTGGAAGCTTCACTTGCAAGAAAAATAGCATTGGGTTCTTCTTCAATCTGGTCACTCTAGTCATAGTCACTAAGTCCATCTTGAGCCACCAATGCTGAAGAAGGATTTGGATCTTCAGTTGCCTTCTTGAAGTTTTCAACATTCCTCTTTGGAGCCCTACACTCCCTTGCAAAGTGCCCCTTCCTTTTAAAGTTGTAGCACTCCATCTTGCTCTTATCAAACCCAGATTTTCTCTGACCATTGTACTTGATCTCTCTACCAGTTCTCCTCACAAATCTTCTAGCCTTCAAAGTGAGTATAGCCATCTCCCACTTTAGTTCAATTTCTTCAAGATCATTAGGATCAATTTGATCCAAATCCTGATTCATCGCTGAAGAAATGTTTGTGAGTTCAGCTAGAAAAGCGCAGATAGCCCCATCACTAACATTATTGTAAGATATAGGATTTCATACAAAAGTGTAAACTTAAATCATAGAAGCATATGGAGTGTTTAAAGAGAGAATGAGAGATGTTCTAGTGAAAGAAACACATAGAAGGTTAGATTGCAAAATGAACATCCAACCCTCTCCCTTGTGAGGAGAGGGCTATTTATACAAAGAAGCTCGCCCTCCTTCGGGCTATGGATCAGGCATACAATGGGTAAAGACCCGTCCTTCCTCCACGGTGTTGCACTAGACTAAACTATGCTAATAACTAACTAACAAATAACGTAATAAACGATATGTCTACGAGCTAGCTTCAGCTAGATTATATTTGGGGTGACCGATGCTGCACAATATAATTTCCAATTCCTAACAATATCCCCCTAAGCGAGGTCACCCCATGATTTACATTTTTGCACCCCTAGCATTCTAATTAATCTTTAGTCTTGAGCTCGTTGACTTCACTTCATCAGAATATTCAATCTTAGTGCTTTCATGGTGATTTTATCATAATCTAACTATATTGTACATTAAGTGAAGGTTATGGAGCTGATCTATATTATGATGACCTTCGAGCTTTATTTGAGATCATCAGCCGCAGTTAATCTCAGTATCACCCATTGTTGTGTTGCCCGCATATGTTGTTGTAATAGTGGACCGACATGCTCACATTCTGGATCATGATTTCTTTTCATCAGAGTAGCGGAAGCTTTAGTTGATTCATGATATTTGCAGCAGCGTAGCAGTAGCATGGAGTGAAAATATAAGAGTTGTTGATGCTTTTATCATGATTTCTTTAAATGTGAATGTGATGTGTGAGCATGCTGCAATGGATTGACAATTGTGAAAAGCTACAATCTTCGGGGTGTACCTTCATAAAACTGTTAGCAATAAACATGCACGAAAGTGTCTTTGACCACTGATAACGCTACACGCATCGTTCGGGGTCAAAGGAACTTCCTTTTCGTCGAGCAAGTTTTTCAACACCCTAGGCAGTGAACTAATCGCTGTAGTATAGTATTAGGGTAAGCCAGGGGAATTGATATCATTCTCTAGGGGAATAGGAATGCTAGTTAGAAGTTACTACGCTAAGGTTAGGGTTGAGGAAGATTATTTTTTTTTATCTTTTTTATATTTTTTTAGAAAAATGGAAATGTACGAATCTCGGGGTTTGGATTTGTGGGTTGGTATTTCTACCGATTACTTCTACTTATCTAATTATCTAAACTAAGGTGTATGTAGCCTATGTCTAATTATTGTGTGCTCGTATGATGATTTAAAGATGTGTTAACTTAGGTTTTATTACTCCTTAATTATCTTCTATTGATGGTTGAATTGTCACGTCCTTATTCTTAATCGCGTTGTGTGTCTAAGGTCGTAGGGTATGCGTTTATCCCTAACTCTTTGAAACTACCAAAGGTTATTGCCTACAAAATCTATAGGATTTATAAACTTAACTATAAGGTATTCTTCGGATGTTTTAGCCTACAATGACTCTAGGTATTATAAGCTAAGGTTCACAAAGATTAATCAAGCATTAACTACACAACGGATGACCTATCGCAATACTAGATCATTAACAATTAAGATAAGAGAAAACCAATCAATATTTAATAACTAAGTTTCATATTCCCTAAGCAAACACATAAGTAAATTAGCCAGACATGGGAAACATGCAAGCATACACACAAGTAATTGAAGACATAATTGAATTAATGAAGTAAAACACTTATCTTGATGTAAGATAGGGTATGGAACCCTAAAATACTATAGAAGACAGCCTTGGTTCGGCTTAGGTTTTTACTCCAAAAGACTACACACTGAAAACTAAAATTTCGGATTCTATATATAAGATGACATATGCGATGGCGTCACCCTTTGATTTGTGACGCCGTCGGGTCGCCGTCATTAGGGTTTCGTCTTGGCCACGTTAGTCTTGCGACGGCATCACCTTATGCTTGTGATGCCGTCCCCTTCAGTCTCTGACATCGTTTGGATCAAATCTAGGCCGTCTGAGTTGCGACGACCTACTCTTTTAAAACCTGAAGCCGTCACTTGTAAATAAGCAATTTGGCTACTGACCCATCACAAAAGTTGTCCGACGGCGTCGCAGATAACACCTGACGCCGTCCCCTTCTCGATTCTTGACTTTGGCCATTTTCTTCGTATATTCGCGCCTTTTTGTCCGAATAATTGTCATTCCAACATTTTGCCTTCAAGAGACCTAAAAAGTGAAAAGGAATGATATTAAGTAATAACGGATATAAAAGTGATCAAATAAGGGCTTAAACGACCCCTCAAGAAGGTACATTTTAAAACCTTATCAAATATCCCTAGACTTGGTATTTGCTTGTCCTCAAGCAAATGTGCTTTTAGCCAATTTATTTATAAGTTAGGGGTCATGAAGCATTGGTTTAGAACAATCCACAACACATATAACCCCCGCAAAAGTCATAACAAGCATGGAAATTACATACTAGCACCTCATATGGGGTGTTTGGATACTCGCATCTCTCGGGTGTATATGAAATATAACAAGTTGGAAATGGAAGATAAACACTCATTAACCGGTCCTAGTACATAGATTACCATAGGCTTGAGACTAGATCAAACCTCCATTGCTTTGGCGTATGCAACTAGGAAAGACTATCAAAGAGGTCTTTTAAAGGGTTGTAATGTTAGGCTTAAAATAAGAAAACAAAAGGTTTGGTGGGATAGGCTATTTAGTGGTGGCAAGTCAAAAATCTTTATGTTACAAGCATGCGAAGAATGGTGTTGCTAAGCCAAGACTCGACACTCTAGACTCTAGATAACTGAAACAAACAAACATAAATTAAAGATAGATGTAGGATGGTAGCCCGTATGTTTTTTTTTTTTTTTTTTTTTTTTTTTTTTTTTTCAATTTCTTTTTCTCTTTTTCTATTTTTTTGATTTTTTTTAATACACTTTTACTCTACCATCCTCTATGGTAACATCAAAATGATAGGGATTTATAGGCACATCCCGACACTTGAGTTTTTATTACTCTAACACTAATTTGACCCGAATTGAAAAGATCAAAACACTTGGAGTACATTATTACGCAAATAAAGGGAATTTGAATTTAACGTTCCCTTCCCGTCATTTCATAAAGTTTAACTTTTCTCATGAGTCCCAATCGTCCCAAAACTGTGTACAAAGGATATGACTCGACTTAGCAACTTATGCAAGCAACTAGATAATTGAACTAAGGGTTTAGTGTGATAACAATAATGCACTAAAAGTGAGTGCATACAAGGTAGGCAAAGGCGATTTGGGTGTACATTTGGGGGTGGGGTGTAAACAATGCCCTTCATTGATATTCCAGAAAACCGAAACATCACGAGAACCGAGAAAAGGATAGGTTCTGAGGGGTTAACTAGGGGTATCGTGTACTAAAGATGAGAACAATGCAAGGGTGTGGGGGAATTAATCAACCGATGTGGAAGAAGTAATTATATTACGGGTATCAAACAGGGGTTATCCTAATGCCTCTTATCATTTAGTTATTCCTAACTACACAAGTGTAGTCTTACTAGCGATCTCGGGATGCATCACAAAACAAGTTCTAGAATCTATTATACTACCGGTTCACACACTAAGCATTAAAGATGAATGCTTTAATTCCTACTAATCAAAGGGCGATCCTCACATTTTGGGTGGAATTTAAGTGGTAAAGGATTTTTGTGCTAGTCATATAACTTCCTATCCATGAGACGCTTTTGTTAAGACTAATGGCCCACTCCTTTATGTCATGAAAATTTTTGAATTTGGTGCCAAAATTTCCCTAACCGGCATTTTCGCATAGTTTATTACACAAATGCAATTGGACAAAGCAAATAATCAAGGATAAGCATAGTTTCAAAGTTCCCGTTTTATTTTCCCTCCCTACACTTAAACTGAACATTGTCCCCAATGTTCCCCAAAAGTATCAAAGGTATGATAATGGAAGGTAATAAAAGATGAAAGAAACTAGTACTCCCTTGATTAGCTCGGTAGGATCCGTGTAAAGTGGTGGTTACATTTTCTTCAAGAAGAACGTTTGCGTGAAAAGCTCCTTCTCATCCTATGTATCTTTTTCTTGGTAAATTAAACCTGCACACTTGAAGAAAACAAACGAAACCTTCGCGTAAAATCAGCGGTAATAATATATATAGGACTCTACTAAACTAGGATATAATGCTTGTGGAGTGGATGTTTACAGAATTTATGGAAAGTTAAGACCTGGAAAATTCCAAAAATTTATAAGTAGCGTTGTTTTTGCTCCTTCCTGACACCTTCAGGTTGCGATCCTGACGCCGTCAGGTTATCCTGACAAAAACTGGTATGCGCTTTTCTGGAAAAAATTCTAGAAAATTTACATCTTTAGAATCTGGAAGAATTTCCTGCAAAACACCATTATGACTCGATACAAGCATTTGACTCGAACAAACACACATGTATACCTTTTAATTAATTGAAATTCTCGTGTTTACGTTTCTTTTGAAAATGTGTGTAATCCTCCCTACACTTATCCCTTATGTAAAATACCTTTATATGTAATTAAGATGAGGTTAAAAACAAAATAAAGAATTTTTACAAATTTAAACATGAGAATAAACAATCATTAAAAGATATGTGACACAAACAAGCAAACTATTAAGCATGGGTTGCCTCCCACGAAGAGCTTTTCTTTATTTATGAGTCTTGTAGCTAGACTCGAATTCGTGCCCCTACGTGGTCTCGTTTAGCATCCTCAATGAGAATTCTATCATGTTGACAAAATTTTCATTGACTCTATACCTAGGCCCTAGGGTCAAGCAATCCTTATAATAAAGCCTCCTTCTTTCCCACATGAATTTAAAACCTTTTTCAACATCGTCCTTGCTTTTGTCCTCAAAAGCTCTAATGTTGTCTCGTTCAAAAAGGGACAGATGGCCATATTCATTCGTCTTCCAAGGCATCCAATAAGTGATCTCATCATTTCCTTCCTTAAACCTAACTGTCCCATCATATTTGTTATGGCTCATTTTAGATGTTTCAACAAACGGTTTTCCTAGCACCACGTGGGATAAGCTATAGTCAGTGACACACCCAATATCTTCTAGGACTACAAAATCAATTAGGTAGGTGAAATGTCCTATAAAGACGTGTACATCCTTGACTCTTCCCACAAAGTTACAAACTCCACCTGGATACTTAGGGTCTCTCTTAATCTTAAGTGGCTCATTCATAATGTCATTGTAAACAGCTGATGACATCACATTAATGGGAGATTCCGTATCTATGTAAGCATGTTCGACATTCCTATATCCGATCATGCAAGGATTTTTTAGGTTCCAAGGATTTTCTCTCCTAATCTTCGGACATATCCTAATGATGGGTGATCGGGGATTATCGATTATGTATTGATGGTAGGCAACCTCTTCCTTAGTGGGGTAGAGATTAAAATAAGCACTATCCTCCTCATTCACATTTTTATTTACTAAGGCATCTTCCGAATTATTGTTGATCATGGAGCCAACTACAGAGGCGCTGACCACTTTCTCAACAGCTTCCCTAATTGTGCTATCGAATACCTTCTACAAATCTACAAGGTCGGTGTTTCTACTCACATAACGACTTCGGCGGTTGTGTGGGTCATTGGTGTGGGTTTTGAGTGAAAGTGATTTATTTGGTGGTGGGTTGTTGAGTGGTGGTTGGTTATCACCTTCCATGATGAAAAGTGATGGGGTTACTAACAAAGGTCATGAAGAAGGGGGATAGACTACGAGAAAGCTAAAAATGGGAAAAAAAATTACTTGATAGAAATTAAGCAAAGAAACCTAAACGAGGTGGACTCCTAACTAGGTATTCTATTCCCCGGCAGCGGCGCCAAAAACTTGATAACGCTATGCCCGTCGTTCGGGGTCAAAGGAATTTCCTTTTCGTCGAGCAAGTTTTTCAACACCCTAGGCAGTGAACCTAATCCTTGTAGTGTAGTATTAGGGTACGCCACGGGAATTGATATCGTTCTCTAGGGGAATAGGAATGCTAGTGAGAAGTTATTACTCTAAGGTTGGGGTTGAGGAAGATTATTTTTTTTTTATCTTTTTTATATTTTATTAGAAAAATGGAAAGGTTCGAATCTTGGGGCTTGGATTTGAGGGCTGGTATTTCTACCGATTACTTCTACTTATCTAATTATCTAAACTAAGGTGTATGTAGTCTATGTCTAATTATTATGTGCTCGTATGATGATTTAAAGATGTGTTTACTTAGGTTTTATTACTCCTTAATTATCTCATATTGATGGTTGAATTGTCACGTCCTTATTCATAATCGCGTTGTGTGTCTAAGGTCGTATGGTATGCGTTTATCTCTAACTCTTTGAAACTACCAAAGGTTATTGCCTACAAAATCTCTAGGATTTATAAACTTAACTCTAAGGTACTCTTCGGATGTTTTAGCCTACAATGACTCTAGGTATTATAAGCTAAGGTTCACAAAGATTAATCAAACATTAATTACACAACGGATGACCTATCGCAATACTAGATCTCTAAAAATTAAGATAAGAGACAACCAATCAATATTTAATAATTAAGTTTCATATTCTCTAAGCAAACACACAAGTAAATTAGCTGGACATGGGAAACATGCAAGCATACACACAAGTAATTGAAGACATAATTGAATAAATGAAGTAAAACACTTATCTTGATGTAAGATAGGGTAATGAACCCTAAAATACTGTAGAAGACAGCCTTGGTTCGGCTTAGGTTTTTACTCCAAAAGACTACACACTGAAAACTAAAAAATTCGGATTCTATATATAAGATTACATATGCGACGGCATCACCCTTTGATTTGTGACACCGTCGGGTCGCCGTCATTAGGGTTTCGTCTTGGCCATGTTAGTCTTGCGACGGCGTCACCTTATGCTTGTGACGCCGTCCCCTTCAGTCTCTGACGTCGTCTGAATCAAATCTAGGCCGTCTGAGTTGCGACGACCTACTCTTTTAAAACCTGAAGCCGTCACTTGTAAATAAGCAATTTGGCTACTGACCCGTCACAAAAGTTGTCCGACGGTGTCGCAGATAACACCTGACGCTGTCCCCTTCAGTTTCAGCAGCCTAAGTGTCTCGATTCATGACTTTGGCCATTTCCTTCGTA
Source organism: Chrysanthemum seticuspe (assembly GCA_019973895.1). Taxonomy (NCBI): domain Eukaryota; kingdom Viridiplantae; phylum Streptophyta; class Magnoliopsida; order Asterales; family Asteraceae; genus Chrysanthemum; species Chrysanthemum seticuspe. The sequence continues at coordinate 243,771,827 of BPTQ01000001.1, forward strand.
TATTCGCGCCTTTTCGTCCGAATAAGTGTAGTCTTACTAGCGATCTCGGGATGCATCACAAAACAAGTTCTAGAATCTATTATACTACCGGTTCACACACTAAGCATTAAAGATGAATGCTTTAATTCCTACTAATCTAAGGGCGATCCTCACATTTTGGGTGGAATTTAAGTGGTAAAGGATTTTTGTGCTAGTCATATAAATTCCTATCCATGAGATGCTTTTGTTAAGACTAATGGCCTACTCATGTATGTCATGAAAAATTGTGAATTTGGTGCCAAAATTACCCTAACCGGCATTTTTTCATGGTTTATTACACAAATACAATTGGACAAAGCAAATAATCAAGGATAAGCATAGTTTCAAAGTTCCCGTTTTATTTTCCCTCGCTACACTTAAACTGAACATTGTCCCCAATGTTCTCCAAAAGTATCGAAGTTATGATAATGGAAGGTAATAAAAGATGAAAGAAACTAGTAGTCCCTTGATTAGCTCGTAGGATCCGTGTAAAGTGGTGGTTACATTTTCATCAAGAAGAACGTTTGCGTGAAAAGCTCCTTCTCATCTTATGTATCTTCTTCTTGGTAAATTAAACTTGCACACTTGAAGAAAACAAATGAAACCTTCACGTAAAATCGGCGGTAATAATATATATAGGACTCTACTAAACTAGGATATAATGCTTGTGGAGTGGATGTTTACAGAATTTCAGGAAAATTAAGACCTGGAAAATTCCAAAAATTTATAAGTAGCGTTGTTTTTGCTCCTTCCTGATGCCGTCAGGTTGCGAACCTGACACAGTCAGGTTATCCTGACAAAAACTGGTCTGCGATTTTCTGAAAAAAATTCTGTTGGGCCATATACAATCGTGTATATGTGATTTGATACAACAAAACTACATATGCTTCAATGAAGATAATTGAAGGACTTAATATGCATAATGGAGATTCTACAAGCTGATGGAGTATATACAAAATACTTATCTTTATTAAAGATATGAGAAGATCTTGTATAGAAGATTACAGAAGATATTGTTTTACTTGTAGAATAAGTTTGTAACCCTAGCATCTCTATTATATAAAGAGATGACAGGCACGTAGTTTATAAGACGATTAGAACTACACACAAAAATATACACGTCCTATATATTATTAGTTAGTTCATAGCTTCAAGGTTGAAAAACCCTATCACTATTAAGGGTGATCGTATTAATAATATTGAGGCTTAGTTTGATATTATTACTGTGTTCTGCTATTCTTATTGTTTGTGTTCTTCTTAGCCTTACTGAGTAGATTCCGCATACTCATTAAAGTTACAGGTAGAATTCCACTTAGTAGTTTTATACAAAATTGCTAAACCCTTTATAAGTTAAAGGTTAAAGATCCATTCAACAACAACCATCTACGATTTGGGATCTACATGTGGTATCAATCGCCAGGGGGAAATTCTACATAAGAAGTACGAGTACTGATCCAGTTAAGTTTGCAGTGATGGCCATTTTTTACACATCATCCAGTGATCCAAACAAGAAGGTAAAATTCTGTGTTAACTGTAATGATTCTTATCAAACCTTGCTTAAAGATCTTGAACTTGAAAAAAAGAGTCATAGCACAGCTAGGGCTGAGAAACTAGAATATTTATTTAATCTAGAAAAAGTTGAAGCTAAAGTTCTTGTTTATAAAGATAATGAAGAAGCTTGGACAGAAAAGTACAACCAACTAGAGTATCAATTAAAACTAAGTGATTGGAAGTTAGGTTGTAAGATATCAGAAGTTGAAAAGCTCACCAAGGAAAGGGATGATCTTTTACAAAAACTTGCTAGTCAATCTTGTGAATCTATGAAAAGTGAAAGTTTAGGTGAGAAGAATGCTACACTAGCTTCACCTACACAAACTGATAAGATTGATAGGAATAAGGTCCACATTGAAGATTGGGTTGAATGTGATGATAAAGTAGTTCCTGAAGGTTTTTCAAAGGTTAAAAAGAAAAAGAGCTTGAAGTCTGTGAAGTTTGCTGAACCTTTAGAAACTAAACCTGTTAAAAGTCACAAAAAGTCTAATAAAAACCCTAGGAACAACCATAGTCCTAGAGGTAATCAAAGAAACTAGAATGGGATGATAACTCAAAAACTCGGGAAGACTTTTGAGTTTCAGAATAAAGCTTGCTATGTTTGTGGTAGTTTTGATCATCTGCAGTATACATGTAAACTCAAGAAACCAGTTGGTGATCAAAAGCAGGTATGGAACAACTCAAGGAGGATTAACCATATAAATTTTTCAAGTGATTCTAAATATCCTCAACAAAGAAGGTTTTTTAACCCATCAGCAGTACTTACTAAACAAGGATTGAAACAAAGTACTACTAGGCCAAAAGAAAGTACTGCTAGGACGAACTCAGAGGTTAGTGTTGTTAAGGCTTCAGCGAGATGGGTTTGGAAACCTAAACACGAAGAATTAGATGTTTCTGAACACAAGAATCCATCAAAGATCTTAACACGATATGATTATGTTGATGCTTATGGAAGATTCAAGTCTATTCTGGCTTGGGACTTCAAAAAGCATTAATTCTTAATGTATTGTGTGCATAGCAATTCATAGAAAGTGGGAGATTGAGAATTGCTATGGGGTATGGTGTCCGTGAACATGAAGGTCGATGGTGTTTATTTTTGGAAGCATATAATTGGTTATGCTTTATAATGCGAGGATGGTATTTATTTTGGTCCAAGAAATTTTGATTAGTAATTGGTTGATATAGGGAATCACAAGGTTTTTATTGTCCAGGAAGTAAGCAGTTTTGAAGATGATTTATTGTCGAAGAAATTTTTTAAAGAATGGTGGTCGAAGATTGAAAATTTATTCGAAGGTCACATGATTGAGATTGGTTGATCTCATACTATATTGATATAACGATTTATTTATACACGTGAATATTTTGATGGAACAGTACAGTGGCTATTATTTAATGGTTTTGATTTGTGATCACGTGGCTATGATAGTAATTTGTTGGATGTGCTTATTAATCGGACGGATTAGAAAATTTTCATTGTTGAGTTTTGATCGTGTACTTCGCAGACAAGTTTGGTGATTTATAGATTGGTTTTGATCTGGTACAACGAAGTACATGGGTGTTTCGGTGGAATCACATTTGATTGGTCCGAATTCTATAATATCAGAAAAGGATTATTTTTTTTTTTGGATGATCGGGTCTCATGAATTTGTTATTGCTGCGCTGACTTCTACTGTTTGATGGTCAAGAGAGTCAAGAATTGCGGCATTTATTTTGATGTTTGAGCAAGTAGCTATAGATCATGTGATATATCACTTTTTATTGGTCGGTGTTACAAGGTCCACGTGATGATAAAGCAATTTAAGGATGATTACTGAATTTTCAAAGCTATCACGTGATGGTTCAAGAAAGATATCTCGTACTATTTGTCGATTTGTGATGTGTGGGACTGCTTTGCTTTTTGTTGTTAATATTGGTTTTTCAATGAAAGTACTGCTCCACGATTTAACAAAGTACTGCTCGAAAATTATTCAAAGTGCTGCTCGTATTTTTTTTGTGTCAAAGTACTGCAGATTTTCAAGGTATTGCATATTTTGTTCGAAAGTACTGTTTATGAAAGTACTGCTCCTTTCCAAAGTACTGCTCATGGGTTATTACGAGAAGTTTTCAATTTAAGGGGAAGTTCGTTCAAGAATGGTTTTGTCATTATCAACTAGGGGAAGATTGTTGGGAATTACAAGTTTGAGTTGATAAAGACAAAAAGAATGAAACAAGAGGGACTTAATATGACCAGAAGGAAACCTACTAAAAGATGGAAGGGCTTGCTTGCAATGAAAGTTTTATTATTTAGTCCTTATCCTCTAGTATATAAAGAGGACATAGGTGTAGGTTTTTAATTAAGTCTTCCAATATGTAGTCGATTAGTAAAAGGTGTGTGTTTAGCCTAGACGTTAGGGAAGAACGTCTAGGGTATTAGTTTTAGATTAGTGTGTCCTAGGCGTATGATCATGTAAACGCCTAGGTTATTAGTTTAGTTAGTAGACGTATTCCTATAAACGTCGACGAGAATGTTAGTTTGGACGTTGACTTTAATGTGATGATCACGTGATACTATCGACGTGTATATGTGAATATTTAAGATGACCACATGAGTATAATTGGATGATTTTATTGGAGGATACGGTGGGTCTCACATTGATTGGCTTTTGATGTTAAATTTACGAAATCAAAGTACTGCTGCTCGAGTTTTTGAATGTACTGCTGCCATTGATTTAAAGTACTGCATATGGTTAAGACGAAAGTACTGCAAATATTTTAAAGTACTGCTTGGATGCAAGGTACTGTTGCTCGTATTAATTTTCAAGGTACTACAGTTTACACGAAAGTACTGCAGTTTATATTGAAAGTACTGCAGATTGGATGAAAGTACTGCTCCTTCCCAAAGTACTGCTCATGGTTTATTAAGAGAAGATTTTTGATTTAAGGGGAAGTCGAGCATGATTTTTTGGATGACACACACACAGAAAGGTTATTGTTCACACACACAGGAAGAAATTTATGTTCTTAAAAGGATTTTAAAAAGGCTCGTTATGGAGATTTATTGAAGAATTGATTACGAAGAGGATTATTTATCACTTATTTGAAGGTGAAGTGAAATTGCTTAATTTGTGTTCTTATCATCTAGCTTGATGAATCTAGCAATGTGTGATTTTTCTTATGATGCTCTATGCACACATTGGCTATCACTTGAAGGAGTTACATTGTAATGCTCAGTGTCTCATATAGTTGAGGATTCTTGTCAAGGGATTGGGGTCTACTTATATTTTGTCCGTATAAGTATGGAGTTCCGTGGATATTCAAAGATTTAAGACACAAGTTTGGGAAATTTTACTTCTTCATCAAGTTCTTTATATTTGGTTTTCTTCACAAAGTGATCATTACAAGGAGCTTACAGATTTTGAAGAATCAAGAAGATAGTTAACATATGGTTTTTAGGGGAAGCTTATTGTTAAAAGTTTAACCATCTACATGCATCACTCAAGGGGCAATTTTTTGATTTTTACTATTGTTGATCATTATTACTACTGCTAGTTGAAGTTTTCTACTGTTTTGGATCCATTTTTCTTATGGTGCGTAATGGTGGGTGATTTGAAGCATTGGACGACTTAGATTGGAAGTATGATATTGGTTCGTAGTGGTCAAGATCATTATTTGCATACGTTCCCTATTTAGATAATAACAAAAAGGGGAAGAGATGTTTGAGTGACATGTTTAAGTCAAGGGGAAGATTGTTTCATTCATGGTGAGATTTAATTATCTCAACTTCTGCTACTTCGTCTAGGGAAGTTCGTACAAGAATCGTGTTTGTTTTGTCATCATCAAAAAGGGGAAGATTGTTGGGTCTATTATTGATTTGATGATACAAAACAAGAAGAATGAAACATAAAGGACTTAAAGTGACAAGAAGGAAACTACAAAAAGATGGAGGATTTGGAAGATTCTAGAAGATATGCTTGAAAGATTATTTAGTTTCCTAATTGTATTGTTTCCTATTTATATTCCTCTTGTAAACCCTAGATGTCTTTAGTATATAAAGAGACATAGGGTCATTAGTTTTAACGGACGTACAAGATGTAGACGTCTAAAGGTGTGTGTGTGTGGGAACCTAGGCGTAGGGATTGGGAAAACGCCTAGGGTTTAGTGGTTTAGTTAGTTAGTGTTAAAGATCAAGTGTTTGATCTTTATTATTGTTTAGTTAGTTTATGATAATAAAAAACCTTGTTCATTATAACGTTAATTCTTATTGAATATTCCGCTTTCGTTATTATGTGTTCCTAGATATAATATTAGACCTCGTCTAAGAGCTTACAACGATCTTCACAAATTCTAGAAAATTTACATCTTTAGAATCTGGAAGAATTTCCTGCAAAACACCATTATGACTCGATACAAGCATTTGACTCGAACAAACACACATGTATACCTTTTAATTAATTGAAATTCTCGTGTTTACGTTTCTTTTGAAAACGTGTGTAATCCTCCCTACACTTATGCCTTATGTAAAATACCTTTATATGTAATTAAGACGAGGTTAAAAACAAAATAAAATATTTTTACAAATTTAAACATGAGAATAAACAATCAATAAAAGATATGTGACACAAACAAGCAAACAATTAAGCATGGGTTGCCTCCCACGAAGAGCTTTTCTTTATTTATGAGTCTTGTAGCTAGACTCGAATTCGTGCCCCTACGTGGTCTCGTTTTGCATCCTCAATGAGAATTCTATCATGTTGACAAAATTTTCATTGACTCTATACCTAGGCCCTAGGGTCAAGCAATCCTTATAATAAGGCCTCCTTCTTTCCCACATGAATTTAAAACCTTTTTCAACATCGTCCTTGCTTTTGTCCTCAAAAGCTCTAATGTTGTCTCGTTAAAAAAGGGACAGATGGCCATATTCATTCATCTTCCAAGGCATCCTATAAGTGATCTCATCATTTCCTTCCTTAAACCTAATCGTCCCATCATACTTGTTATGGCTCATTTTAGATGTTTCAACAAACGGTTTTCCTAGCACCACGTGGGATAAGCTATAGTCAGTGACACACCCAATGTCTTCTAGGACTACAAAATCAATTCGGTAGGTGAAATTTCCTATAAAGACGTGTACATCCTTGACTATTCCCACAAAGTTGCAAACTCCACTTGGATACTTAGGGTCTCTCCTAATCTTAAGTGGCTCATTCGTAATGTCATTGTAAACAGCATATGACATCACATTAATGGGAGATTCCGTATCTATGTAAGCATGTTCGACATTCCTATATCCGATCATACAAGGAATTTTGAGGTTCCAAGGATTTCCTCTCCTAATCTTTGGACATATCCTAATGATGGGTGATCGGGGATTATCGATTATGTATTGATGGTAGGCAACCTCTTCCTTAGTGGGCTAGAGATTAAAATAAGCACTATCCTCCTCATTCACATTTTTATTTACTAAGCCATCTTCCGAATTACTGTTGATCATGGAGCCAACTACAGAGGCGCTGACCACTTTCTCTACAGCTTCCCTAATTGTGCTATCCAATACCTTCTGCAAATCTTGAAGGTCAGTGTTTCTACTCACACAACGGCTTCGGCGGTTGTGTTGGTCATTGGTGTGGGTTTTGAGTGAAAGTGATTTCTTTGGTGGTGGGTTGTTGAGTAGTGGTTGGTTATCACCTTCCATGATGAAAAGTGATGGGGTTACTAACAAAGGTCATGAAGAAGGGGGATAGACAACGAGAAAGCTAAAAATGGGAAAAAAATTTACTTGATAGAAATTAAGCAAAGAAACCTAAACGAGGTGGACTCCTAACTAGCTATTCTATTCCCCGGCAGCGGCGCCAAAAACTTGATAACGCTATGCCCGTCGTTCGGGGTCAAAGGAACTTCCTTTTCGTCGAGCAAGTTTTTCAACACCCTAGGCAGTGAACCTAATCCTTGTAGTGTAGTATTAGGGTACGCCATTTGAATTGATATCGTTCTCTAGGGGAATAGGAATGCTAGTGAGAAGTTATTACTCTAAGGTTGGGGTTGAGGAAGATTATTTTTTTTTTATCTTTTTTATATTTTATTAGAAAAATGGAAAGGTTCGAATCTTGGGGCTTGGATTTGAGGGCTGGTATTTCTACCGATTACTTCTACTTATCTAATTATCTAAACTAAGGTGTATGTAGTCTATGTCTAATTATTATGTGATCGTATGATGATTTAAAGATGTGTTTACTTAGGTTTTATTACTCCTTAATTATCTCATATTGATGGTTGAATTGTCACGTCCTTATTCATAATCACGTTGTGTGTCTAAGGTCGTATGGTATGCGTTTATCTCTAACTCTTTGAAACTACCAAAGGTTATTGCCTACAAAATCTCTAGGATTTATAAACTTAACTCTAAGGTACTCTTCGGATGTTTTAGCCTACAATGACTCTAGGTATTATAAGCTAAGGTTCACAAAGATTAATCAAACATTAATTACACAACAGATGACCTATCGCAATACTAGATCTCTAAAAATTAAGATAAGAGACAACCAATCAATATTTAATAATTAAGTTTCATATTCTCTAAGCAAACACACAAGTAAATTAGCTGGACATGGGAAACATGCAAGCATACACACAAGTAATTGAAGACATAATTGAATAAATGAAGTAAAACACTTATCTTGATGTAAGATAGGGTAATGAACCCTAAAATACTGTAGAAGACAGCCTTGGTTCGGCTTAGGTTTTTACTCCAAAAGACTACACACTGAAAACTAAAAAATTCGGATTCTATATATAAGATTACATATGCGACGGCATCACCCTTTGATTTGTGACACCGTCGGGTCGCCGTCATTAGGGTTTCGTCTTGGCCATGTTAGTCTTGCGACGGCGTCACCTTATGCTTGTGACGCCGTCCCCTTCAGTCTCTGACGTCGTCTTAATAAAATCTAGGCCGTCTGAGTTGCGACGACCTACTCTTTTAAAACCTGAAGCCGTCACTTGTAAATAAGCAATTTGGCTACTGACCCATCACAAAAGTTGTCCGACGGTGTCGCAGATAACACCTGACGCTGTCTCCTTCAGTTTCAGCAGCCTAAGTGTCTCGATTCTTGACTTTGGCCATTTCCTTCGTATATTCGCGCCTTTTCGTCCGAATAAGTGTAGTCTTACTAGCGATCTCGGGATGCATCACAAAACAAGTTCTAGAATCTATTATACTACCGGTTCACACACTAAGCATTAAAGATGAATGCTTTAATTCCTACTAATCTAAGGGCGATCCTCACATTTTGGGTGGAATTTAAGTGGTAAAGGATTTTTGTGCTAGTCATATAAATTCCTATCCATGAGACGCTTTTGTTAAGACTAATGGCCTACTCATGTATGTCATGAAAAATTGTGAATTTGGTGCCAAAATTACCCTAACCGGCATTTTTTCATGGTTTATTACACAAATGCAATTGGACAAAGCAAATAATCAAGGATAAGCATAGTTTCAAAGTTCCCGTTTTATTTTCCCTCGCTACACTTAAACTGAACATTGTCCCCAATGTTCTCCAAAAGTATCAAAGTTATGATAATGGAAGGTAATAAAAGATGAGAGAAACTAGTAGTCCCCTGATTAGCTCGTAGGATCCGTGTAAAGTGGTGGTTACATTTTCATCAAGAAGAACGTTTGCGTGAAAAGCTCCTTCTCATCTTATGTATCTTCTTCTTGGTAAATTAAACTTGTACACTTGAAGAAAAAAAATGAAACCTTCGCGTAAAATCGGCGGTAATAATATATATAGGACTCTACTAAACTAGGATATAATGCTTGTGGAGTGGATGTTTACAGAATTTCAGGAAAATTAAGACCTGGAAAATTCCAAAAATTTATAAGTAGCGTTGTTTTTGCTCCTTCCTGATGCCGTCAGGTTGCGAACCTGACACAGTCAGGTTATCCTGACAAAAACTGGTTTGCGATTTTCTGAAAAAAATTCTAGAAAATTTACATCTTTAGAATATGGAAGAATTTCCTGCAAAACACCATTATGACTCGATACAAGCATTTGACTCGAACAAACACACATGTATACCTTTTAATTAATTGAAATTCTCGTGTTTACGTTTCTTTTGAAAACGTGTGTAATCCTCCCTACACTTATGCCTTATGTAAAATACCTTTATATGTAATTAAGACGAGGTTAAAAACAAAATAAAATATTTTTACAAATTTAAACATGAGAATAAACAATCAATAAAAGATATGTGACACAAACAAGCAAACAATTAAGCATGGGTTGCCTCCCACGAAGAGCTTTTCTTTATTTATGAGTCTTGTAGCTAGACTCGAATTCGTGCCCCTACGTGGTCTCGTTTTGCATCCTCAATGAGAATTCTATCATGTTGACAAAATTTTCATTGACTCTATACCTAGGCCCTAGGGTCAAGCAATCCTTATAATAAGGCCTCCTTCTTTCCCACATGAATTTAAACCTTTTTCAACATCGTCCTTGCTTTTGTCCTCAAAAGCTCTAATGTTGTCTCGTTCAAAAAGGGACAGATGGCCATATTCATTCATCTTCCAAGGCATCCTATAAGTGATCTCATCATTTCCTTCCTTAAACCTAATCGTCCCATCATACTTGTTATGGCTCATTTTAGATGTTTCAACAAATGGTTTTCCTAGCACCACGTGGGATAAGCTATAGTCAGTGACACACCCAATGTCTTCTAGGACTACAAAATCAATTCGGTAGGTGAAATTTTCTATAAAGACGTGTACATCCTTGACTATTCCCACAAAGTTGCAAACTCCACTTGGATACTTAGGGTCTCTCCTAATCTTAAGTGGCTCATTCGTAATGTCATTGTAAACAGCATATGACATCACATTAATTGGAGATTCCGTATCTATGTAAGCATGTTCGACATTCCTATATCCGATCATACAAGGAATTTTGAGGTTCCAAGGATTTCCTCTCCTAATCTTTGGACATATCCTAATGATGGGTGATCGGGGATTATCGATTATGTATTGATGGTAGGCAACCTCTTCCTTAGTGGGCTAGAGATTAAAATAAGCACTATCCTCCTCATTCACATTTTTATTTACTAAGCCATCTTCCAAATTACTGTTGATCATGGAGCCAACTACAGAGGCGCTGACCACTTTCTCTACAGCTTCCCTAATTGTGCTATCCAATACCTTCTGCAAATCTTGAAGGTCAGTGTTTCTACTCACACAACGGCTTCGGCAGTTGTGTTGGTCATTGGTGTGGGTTTTGAGTGAAAGTGATTTCTTTGGTGGTGGGTTGTTGAGTAGTGGTTGGTTATCACCTTCCATGATGAAAAGTGATGGGGTTACTAACAAAGGTCATGAAGAAGGGGGATAGACTACGAGAAAGCTAAAAATGGGAAAAAAATTTACTTGATAGAAATTAAGCAAAGAAACCTAAACGAGGTGGACTCCTAACTAGCTATTCTATTCCCCGGCAGCGGCGCCAAAAACTTGATAACGCTATGCCCGTCGTTCGGGGTCAAAGGAACTTCCTTTTCGTCGAGCAAGTTTTTCAACACCCTAGGCAGTGAACCTAATCCTTGTAGTGTAGTATTAGGGTACGCCACGGGAATTGATATCGTTCTCTAGGGGAATAGGAATGCTAGTGAGAAGTTATTACTCTAAGGTTGGGGTTGAGGAAGATTATTTGTTTTTTATCTTTTTTATATTTTATTAGAAAAATGGAAAGGTTCGAATCTTGGGGCTTGGATTTGAGGGCTGGTATTTCTACCGATTACTTCTACTTATCTAATTATCTAAACTAAGGTGTATGTAGTCTATGTCTAATTATTATGTGCTCGTATGATGATTTAAAGATGTGTTTACTTAGGTTTTATTACTCCTTAATTATCTCATATTGATGGTTGAATTGTCACGTCCTTATTCATAATCGCGTTGTGTGTCTAAGGTCGTATGGTATGCGTTTATCTCTAACTCTTTGAAACTACCAAAGGTTATTGCCTACAAAATCTCTAGGATTTATAAACTTAACTCTAAGGTACTCTTCGGATGTTTTAGCCTACAATGACTCTAGGTATTATAAGCTAAGGTTCACAAAGATTAATCAAACATTAATTACACAACAGATGACCTATCGCAATACTAGATCTCTAAAAATTAAGATAAGAGACAACCAATCAATATTTAATAATTAAGTTTCATATTCTCTAAGCAAACACACAAATAAATTAGCTGGACATGGGAAACATGCAAGCATACACACAAGTAATTGAAGACATAATTGAATAAATGAAGTAAAACACTTATCTTGATGTAAGATAGGGTAATGAACCCTAAAATACTGTAGAAGACAGCCTTGGTTCGGCTTAGGTTTTTACTCCAAAAGACTACACACTGAAAACTAAAAAATTCGGATTCTATATATAAGATTACATATGCGACGGCATCACCCTTTGATTTGTGACACCGTCGGGTCGCCGTCATTTGGGTTTCGTCTTGGCCATGTTAGTCTTGCGACGGCGTCACCTTATGCTTGTGACGCCGTCCCCTTCAGTCTCTGACGTCGTCTGAATCAAATCTAGGCCGTCTGAGTTGCGACGACCTACTCTTTTAAAACCTGAAGCCGTCACTTGTAAATAAGCAATTTGGCTACTGATCCGTCACAAAAGTTGTCCGACGGCGTCGCAGATAACACCTGACGCCGTCCCCTTCAGTTTCAGCAGCTTGAGTGTCTCGATTCTTGACTTTGGCCATTTTCTTCGTATATTCGTGCCTTTTCGTCCGAATAATTGTCATTCCAGCATTTTGCCTTCAAGAGACCTAAAAATTGAAAAGGAACGATATTAAGTAATAACGGATACAAAAGTGATCAAATAAGGGCTTAAACGACCCCTCAAAAAGGTACATTTTAAAACCTTATCAACCACTTTTGCATAATTGAGGTACACGGCCCATGGTTACCCGTTTATTAGTACTAGTACTGCCTGTGATCAGGTAGAATTCCTAAGAATCTCCTTGACAGGGTTTCGCAGCTGCTCTAGCCATTCTCAAACCGGAACGTCTCAAAGAAGACAACACGGAGTGAGTGAACCATCAAATTGAGATTTACTGATTGATTAAAATTGATTTGAAACACAATCGTGTATTGCATATGAGAAAGAATTTTTGCAATACAACTAAGGTTTTATAAAAAAAAATCAATTTTCAATCATAAAGACCTTTTGATATTTGGAAAATTTGATACACAGTTGATGTGCCATAGAAAAATGAATTTTTGTGCACAACGACTGGTTTTCAAAGGTATCCGTCAATCCATTACCTGAACCAGGATTGATTCATTATATTGAATCGCTCCATTGTTTATGTTCATTTGTCACATGATTGATCTATTGAATAGATCTCACATGCCACCTACCAAGAGCTTGTTTGATGTTGGCTCCAGAAGGCTTTCCATCTTCCTTGTGAATATGTTTGCATATCACTCAGATGTTCTAGCAATACCACAAGGATAATGCGTAGGACTCTTAAAGTGTATTCTCTCTTTCCACATTGTGTGAAACAGAGAGTCTTCATTGACAATGTCCTAATGAGATTTATAGATGATCTCGTGGCTCTAGACTCAATAGTGCATATTTGGTACATATGCCAGAGACTAGGGAGAGGGTCTCCTTCTTCACTATCAACAATCTCTAAGAGAAAGTCGATAGATTATGTAGGTTCCCCGTGAGAATGAAACAAGCCCTGTTAAGAGGAACTTGAGTAGCTTGGGAAGTTGTAGTGTAGTGCATCACTGGGTCCATGACGTCTTCTCTTCAATATCAGTGTTACCTTAGTAACAACTAGTAGCATATGTATTGAACTTGGTTTCTGCCCTAAGGTTGAATTATTGGAGGGCTATTTCTTTTCACCCTTTTTTACATTCATTTCTTTTTCATTCTTCAACCCCTTCAGTGCTTACTGAGACTTTATAACTAGTATCTTGTTGGGTTTATTCGAGTTCTAGCTCTATCTCAGTCCGCACTCTTCCCATTTCTCATTTATCTCCTTTTTTTCATCATTCCTAAGGACTCTACACTAACTAGTGGATTGTCCCTGGGTAGATCCCTCCGGCTCTGGTGGGATCGTGGGAACGAATACCTAACCTAACCATCCTTATATCTCCATGCATAAAGTAAATTGGTTGTTCTTTTGGTATTGTTCTTCTTCTAATGGAACCAATTGAAAACCATTTTGTTGGGAATTATTCAAAGCATAAACTCTTTGAAAAATCAATCCAAGTACTTGTGATACATGATCAAAACATTTTGTACCTGAATTGGTTTTGATATTTTTAGAAAAAGCTCCCCCTCAACATGTGCATCATGTATTTGAAATGGTTTTAGCACATGGAGGCAAGAGGACTTGAAACTCTCAGATTAAAGAACGAAAGATTCCATTCTTTGATCAACAATTTCTAAAAGATATCAACATCACTTTCCCGATTAAAATTAGTAATTTTCAAACTTTGTTAAGAATATTTTAGGAAAGGATGTGGTTTTCAAAAGAGTTGCTCCACCTCAACTTGTGCATATGATTTTTGAATTTGTTTTGCACAAGGAGGGAAGAGTTCTTAGAAGCACTTTCACGATCATATAGCCATACGGAAACCATTAGAAAATTGATCAAGGTACTTTATGTTAAAATATGGAAATCTTTGTACCTTGAAAGTTTATTTTCTTTTTGAAATGATCCCCCTCAATATATGCTTCGAGATTCGAAAAGAGTTTAGCACATATTAGAGAGCATTATGCATTTTGAGACAAAAATGGTCACATTTTATCAGATTTCATATTTATATCACATTTTCTCCCCCGATCTAAATTTCAAATCCTTTGAGATTTTGGATCTCAAGTGATTTAAATATGTAAGAAACAAAACTTGTTGGAGAAAAATGTGCCAGGTTTTATTTGATCTGAAGTGGACTACTTCAAAGTTCCCTTTTAGACAACAAGGGAACAACAATCCATAACCTACCACTACAATATACATAGTAGTTATAATTGTTCATAGTACAATCACCACATTACATAGATCATAAAACATAACAAGACTATTGCAGAAAGATATATTCATTCAGTTCTTTGCAGTAGCTTGTAATGACCATCACGTATTATGCCACCCACAAAACTTTCAAGGCTACGAAAGATCTTTCTCGTCTTATGTCTTCGTCTGATCGCAGCAACGAACTCTTCACACCTCTTCAAATCCTGTTCAGACCAGAAATTGGTTTTGTTCCACGGTTTCAAGTCAATTATGAGTTTCTTCACCCTTGAGTCCAATTCTTCTTCTACCATCTTGAGTGTACCATCACTGAATTTGTATAACTCGCATAGTATCATAAACATTATCGACCCGTATCTGTCAGTAAAGAGGACTGCTCTAGGGGTGTCAATCACTATATAGTCATGACAAAATTCATGTCCTTTGGCTTCCCATTGAGGTCTTGTAAGATTGACCTGAGTCTGGTAGCTTTCTACGCCAAGTTGAAAATCACCAACTCTTTGTCGAATGACTAAGCCCCTGATCCAAAGATTGACAGCAGCAGAGAGAGCCTTCTTTTCACGAATAGGTAAGTGGTCAAGATGTCCTTGGAGGTTCAGAAGATAGAGATCTTCAAAGTCATTTGGCATCAAGTGTTTGAAGTCGTTCTCTTCTATAACATAATCTTTCAAGTCTGCTCTTCGAAGAACAATCTTCTTCAGGTAATCATAGCCATAGATTGAGAAGATCTCTAACCTGACAACACTTAGAATATGCAGCTTGGATCGAACAGCTCTGCGACTCGTTTTAGCTCCATGTCTATCACAGTAGAATTTCTTCTTCTTGAACCACCAATGAGAAATGCCATATGAGGCATCAATGTCATACACTTTTTCTTTGTCTGTCCAGAATTGATCCAGTACCATTTGTTTAAGACCCTGGTCTATGTAGGTAGCAGCTTTCATCTTAGAAATTGATAAAGCTGGTCTTCTTTCAGTAGTTTGAGCACATAGATAATCCAGGTCATGGTTGAAGAAGAACTCTGATTGAATGGTCATTTGTCCAGGTTCACTACCGAGAGGAAGAGGGTTGTTCACATCAAACCGATTGATCTGCTCACTAACTTGATCATTCATCATTTTATAGCATTCTTCCATCTGGTATTGAAGCTGATTAGCATTCTAGTGGAAGACTTTGATGATTTCAAACGCTGGGCCTTCAAGGTCTTTAGGAGTGATTGATGTAATTCCCTTCTTCTCACAATACCACTTCATAAAGCTTCCCATATCCCCTGTGAAGTGAAGAAGAGAGTCTTCTACTGGAGATTCATAGTTGGAAATAATGGTTGTAGCCCAATTATTGTCAGGGTTTGTTGAATCAGACTCGGGAATGGACCATGAAGTTTCAGGAGTTTTAGGTTTATCTTGGGTGAGTCAGCTTTGAGTCATGTCCTTTGAAGGTGCAACGCTAGACGTTTTGATGCGTTTACCCTCAATATAAGCTTCCAACCAATCTTCTTCTTCTGTAACTTTAGGGATGTGCTTGGTAGAAGCATCATCGTCTTCTGATTCTAACTCTTAAGAAACGTAAGACTCTTCATTAAGCATTAGCTCTTTAGGAATAGAGGAGATGGTTGGTGTAAACCTGCTGTAGAAGTCTTTTGAGATCCTTGACAACTTAAAGTTCTAGTTTGATCCTGAGTATTTGGTGGAGGTAAAGGTGGGTTTGTCTTGTGAGTAGTAGTTGTACAGGAAGATCCACCAGCTCCATATGTGCCTGCTCCACCAGTTGGAGGTGGAGGAGGTGGTGGTGACTTAGGGCCTCCAGTCATTTCCTTTGATTCCATCACAACAGTCCTTCTTTTCTTCTTAGCTTCCCTTTCACGTACATCCTCTAGAAACTGTTGATAATCATCATGCCTTATCGATTCTTCAAGTGCCTCATATAATTTCTTATGAGTTTTTTCTAAATGCTCTCCTGCGTCATACATCCTTTCTGAGAGAGCTGATCTCTTGTCAGAGATTGGCAAGTCTTTAAATCGTTGAAGTAATGGAGCCTTCATTGCCCATTCAACCACATCTTTTACTTCTGCTTCTATTGCATTAGTTACAGCTTCATCGAAGTTCAGATTCTCTAGCTTTTTGACACGACGATCAAGGGTGTTGATGGATTTAGGCAGGTGCTTCTCAAGAGCTTCAATTCTCAACAGCGCTTCTGTGAGTAGTTGCTCTGAGGACTTAGCTGCAGGTGGTGAAGCCGGTGGTGTGACAATGTCACTGATAGTGACAACATGTATTGGATCTTTCGCGGGTTCGGGTGGTGGAAGTGCGGTTGTCTGAGCAGGTTCGGGTGGAGGTGTGATTGATGGAGCTGTAGCAGATGTGGTGACAATTGGTGCAGACATCGGAGGAATGGTTGAAGAGTCTTGTTGAATAGTGACTGAGAACATGGACTGAACTTATTCCTTTTCATTAGTTTGCTTGTCCGACTCGATGTCTGAGGGTCCGTCTTTTAAGAATTGGTCACCGTACGTAAGATCAGGTTCAAGAGTTTTAAGTGATGACAACGAAACTTCATTTCCCCCTAATTCCATATCATGCCTATCGGTGTCCATCTGTACAGACTCTGTTTCAAGCATAGGAACCTCTTCTGTAAAGGGAGCTGTCTCCTGGCTTTCTGACTGTGTATCTCTGGAAGTAGGGGTTTCAACTGATGTATCAGCCGCATCTTTTTCTACCCCATATTGAACTTGCGAAGAGGATGATTCAACATCTCTTTTCTTAAGTTCAAACTGGGTACTTGTTTTAAGAGGTGGTGAAGAGATGGTTAGTAGCATTTGAGCAGCTTGTTCTGCTTCTCCTCCAGCAATTCATTTACCTTTGTCTTGTGTGGCAGGATTGATTTGTCGTGGTGCTGGCTCTGGTCTCTTATCACAACCCCTCCCACTGGTCGTCTTTGAGACACGTTCAGACTATCCAGGCTTTGTTGAATTCCTTGTTGCAATGCAGCCTCTTCTTCATCTATCAAATGCGTCTCTCTCTCTGGAACCCTTGTTTCATCATCTCTATCCTTTCCAGAGTCTTTCCTTCTCTTCTTTTATTTTTAAGACAAAGAGATAGAAGATACAGAGCTATCAGGTCTCTTCTTTTTCTTAGGAAGGTTTGCGTAGGTAGACTCTGATTGTTTTGATTTTGTTTCTGCGGGAGTAGACTTAGGAGTGTCAACAGCAGTTGAGGCGGAGGCTTTCTTTACATATCCCTTGAAATAATCTTCATTCTTGATTATTTCAGTAATCAAAGCTTTAGGAACACTCATTCCAAATATCTCCTTGTCATGTCTTCTGGCAATTTATTTTATATTGCCCAGAACGAATTCATCGCTGGCTTCATGCAGGGCTGACTTGCTTCGTGAGTTGAACTGGTGAGTTTGTTACAGATGATACATAATGAGTTTTGAGAATCTGATGCTGGGAATCACTCGTTTACCAAGACCTTTTCTTCCTTTAACTTTATTCTCAGAGTTAATTATATCGGTGATAAATGTGTCTAAGGACCAGATGAATTCTTCCTAAATAAGTTCAGCGAAGTCAATATTTTTCCCTTTGACTATTCCCCATATTATTTGCATTATGGGAGCTAGTACTCTGTCTGTCCCTGACGTTTTACCGGTTAGGCATAGATTGAGAATCGTAACGATTGATCTCCATGGTTGATATATTTCGGCATTGATGAGTGATGAAATCTTGGTTAGTCTTTACGGGTATCCCAATTCATTGACAAAGTCTAAAATTTCTTGAGTGGAGGGTGGAGTGATGAAATTGTTGGAAGGATCTCTTGGTGTGATCTGAAGACCATCCCTGAGCGTTTCAACTGAGATGTCATACAATTTTTCTTCAAGCTTACACAAGTATGTAGCAGATTTCTTATACCACGTAACAGTTTTCCAGAACTGCTGAAGATAAATGGAGGGAATTGTTCAACGCTTGGTTAAGGCATTAAATAAGTTGGTGTCCTTAAAGATATCAATAGCCAGTTTGTAGGTTGAATTTTGTTGTCCTTTTTGCTCATCTACATAGCAGTTGCTCTTAGCAATTGTAACCCATTCCACACGTGGAAGAATTTCATCATCCGTTAGGGGGACAGTTGGTGTAGTTGCAGCAATTATATTAGATGAGGTGGTGTCAGCCATTGAAATCTGATAATTACACATACTGTGACAACCCGTACTTCCAGGTCATTTCTCGAAACAATTCATGTCTTACAATTTCAACATTTATCGTAAACTAGTTTTACGTGTTTCAAATTCGCGTAACCTTTATGGTTTAGCGGCGAATTCATGATCATATTATCACGAACATTTCATATGGACTAAGTTTAGTCTACATTTCATTAACATCATTTGCATCATATTAGTTCATTCATGACTTTACATTTCACATTTAACGCGTGAATTTTATATTAAATAAACGTTATCGCGCGAGTTATTATTTTAAAAAATTAATCCGTTACTTCCAAAAATGATCCCGAGATATTTTTATACTTATATTTAGTTGATAAAAACTATATTTTGAGTTTACCTAGTGTTCTAAATTTATTTTGTATATAAATCATTAAATTTATATTATTACGACGTTTTTCTTAAAAACTGCACGATAATTATTTTATCACTCAAATTTCACAAGGACTGTATTTTTACAATTTTTATAAAATCATTATACTCTATTTTGATCTATTAAAAATTTACTTGTACCAAAAAGTTACCATTTACCTTACAAGTTACCTTTTTACCTACACCTTTCACTTAAATCTTTTAACAAACTATACAAGTATATACTTACACTTTATAAAAAAAAAATAAAAAATTTGGAAAACAAGATCCCAAAAATCCGGCCCTATGGGTTGACAATTGATTTAGTTGGTAAAATTTTCTTGGTTATATAGATTGATACTCCAACCTTTCAATCACTCTTTCATCTCACTTATTCAAGATAGTCAAAAATTTCTTTCTCTTTGTTCTTTCTCACAAAAACCGGTTCTACTTAAGGTATACAAGGGATCATCAAAATTTTTACAAGATCAAGTAATTACAATCTAGATTACACTCTCATTAAGGTTTTGAAAAAAAAACCTAGGGTGTTTAGGATAAACCTTGTTCTTTGCACCTCATCATATTAACTTGTAAGCATATCATTTATATTTTTCATATCTCCTTTTCATTTCATAAGTATCTCTTCATTTTTGGAGCAAGCATGCATGATTTGTGTTGTTTATACCATATTTACATGATTTTTAGAAATATATATATATATATGGTCATCCTATAATTATCCCCTTGGTATACTTTGGTCTTGATGATGTTTAGGAACCCATGACACCCTAAGAAGGTGTATGGTAGGATTAGATTAGCTTTGGAGTTGATTTGAAGGGATTAGAATAGGTTTAGTACGAGAAAAACTATTTTCGATACGTATAAAATATGTTCTGTCCTTGTTTTGATTTTCTGGAAAATCCGACTGTAGGCACGACTTTTTGGCCTTGATATTTAGAAAATATACTTTAAAACGAATCCGTGGCCGCTTGAACGGATAAAAACGGAGTTATAACGAAGAAGTTATGAATTTTTAAAGTTTGACGACGAAATATATAATTTTCAGAAATTTCAGCAACATGTTTTTACTTTGTTCGAGTCAAAAACGAGCCTTAAGCTTTACAAATTATTTCGACTTGTCAAAAATATATTAGTATACTTTGATACGAAGCTAAGGACGTATTATACGTAGAAAACGGATTTGAAACGACGAAGATATGCACGTTTTCATAAAATTGCCGTAACTATTATTTTCTGAAAAACTATATTATTTTTACGAGATAAGTATTACGGTAACTAAAACGACCATGTTAGCGGCTGTTTTTATCAATGATGTGGAACTTTTTGAAACGAAATGTCTTCTAATAAAATCAAGATCACCGAGCATATTTTTCAAAACGACAAACCGTTTGTATAGCGGAGTTTTAATAAATTATTTATGGATGTCTAAACTTGGCCGAAACTCACTTTTTACACAACAATTAGACAAAACCACCATCTTTAACCCTTATTATCTTTATGTTCGAGACCTTTATGTCGAAAACTCCTGAACTGAAACTTCTAGATTTTGATACAAACTTTCCAAAACCGTCGAGTTCGTTTCCTAACGCTCGACGTACACCATTTTACGACTAGTTTTTCAAAGCCATTTTTATCACTTTCAAGAAATTTCCGACGACATTATTTTGCGACGAAAAGTGATAATTTCACAATAAATCATTACGAAACTATTATAGGATGACATTTTGACGTAAATACTTGTAAAGTGATTTAAGAATGGTCAAGACGTCAAAAGAGTATTTTTCTCGACGATAAGTATTATTTTCAAAACTCACAAATGGTATAAATAACATACGAAATGCATGCATAACGTTACATCATAACTCATTACGTATCATATCATTCATAATAGGTCATTTTCGAGATTCACGCTACATTTCAGTGTATCCACTTTTGCCATCGCATTATTGTCCAAGTGAGTTCCATAGCCCCTACTTTTACTTGTTTTCATAACTGTTTTGGGAGAGATACATGCTCAACTATTTTTTTTTGACTATCATGATTATTGGAAACTACATGCTTAACTGAACTTAATGAGTAGTCATACCCTATATCATAAATCAATGAGCTGAATGTCTTGGGATTATCATTGAGCTGAATGTCTTGGGATTATCCTGGAACTGAATGTCTTGGGATTATCCTGGAACTGAATGTCTTGGGATTATCATTGAGCTGAATGTCTTGGGAATATCATTGAACTGAATGTCTTGGGATTTTCATTGAACTGAATGTCTTGGTATAATTATGTCAAGTAAACATTGATACATTAAGTCGTGCACTATTATGTGAATTCATTTGACATCATGCGCTTAAACATAAACTATATACATTTTGGCAATGGGTTGTGAATACACAGGTTGCAAGTTTTGTATGGGCGGAACTTGGAACTGAGTGGATTTACGATGCCTTTGCTGCATAAACGATTTTGAAAGGCTTTACATTTCAACACAAACTCTATGAACTCACTCAACCTTTGTGTTGACACTTTTTAGCATGCTTTATCTCAGGTATCTAAGGCATTCACTTCATGGCATGCATTTGGACACATCATGGAGTCGCGGTGACGACGCGTCTCACTCGGGTTTTATGAACTTTAAAACATCGTTTGAATTGTAACAAACTTATTTCCGCAAATTTTATAAACTTTTGGGACCTATGTTGTAACTCTGATTATTTTATTAAATCAAACGATGTATTTTCCAAACGACACTTTAGGTCGTTCAATATAACTGTGATTGTGATGCTATGACAGTCAATCCCCAGGAATTCCATTCCGCTGCAAAACAGGTAATTTGGGGGTGTGACAGATTGGCATCAGAGCTTCGGTTATAGAGAACTAGGTTGCATCATTGACCCTAGACTATAACTACATTATCATAGCATCTCATCATTTCATCATAAGTGCATGTTCACTTTACATGCGGTTTATACGTACATTTTTCGAGTTATTTACTTTCATTTCACATCGATTGTCACATGGATGCCCTTAAATACCCATCCCATTATCTTTTTCTCATACTCTAACGTGGAGAATTCCTTGTCATTCCCTATCACAATTTTTATATCAGTTAACTCATCACCGATAACGTCGAATGCTGAGATAAACCTTTAGGTACGGCAAAGTCACTCTCACTCCTTTGTTTCATCACTAACATGTCGAGTTACACGCTATTCACACTGAGTCACTAAACCATCATACATTGGAGCACTTACAACATCTCATAACCCATCTTTTCGGAAACCGTTGATCATTTTGAAAGATAACCTCAAACTTATCATTCTTATCACATTTCTTTGGAGCGTTTATTATTAACATCGGATTTTGCTACGTCTCACATTTCCTCTTGTTTTGAAGAAGATATGGCACCGAAGAAAGCCACAGCTGAAATGACACAAGCGGCTATTCAAAAGTTGGTAAGGGATAGTGTAGCAGAGGCATTAAGGATTGAAAGGGAAACGGTGACTGCTGCTGCTGCCGAGGCCGCGGCTGCTGCTGAAGCCGCAAAACTTGCTGCTGCTGCTGCAGTAAATGCAGGAGGGTCCGGGGTTAAAAGCTGTTCGTATAAGGATTTCAAAAGTGGAGATCCCACCAAGTTTAAAGGGACTGAAGGAGCCACTGCCATGGTTAGATGGTTCGAGAAATTGGAGTCCGTGTTTTTGTTATGTAATTGCCCGGATGATAGCAAGGTCAAGTTTGCTACGAGTACACTACTTGATGGAGCGTTGTCGTGGTGGAACTCATATGCTCAACCGATGGGAATGGAGAATGCTTTCAAGCTTACTTGGGAGCAATTCAAGGGTTTGGTAACTAAGAAGTTTTGTCCTCGTACGGAAGTGAAAAAGTTGGAGACAGAATTCTATGAGTTGGTAACAATTGGGTATGATATTGACACTTACATTCGGAGATTCCAAGAATTGGCCGCGTTATGCCCGTCTATGGTTTCGGATAACGAGAAGTTACTAGAGGCTTTTATCGGGGGACTTCCCGAGGTTATTCAAGGAGATGTGACTTCGTTTGATCCACAAACAATCGAGGAAGCTATTAGGGTGACTCAAAAGCTCATGGCCCAGGTAGTGAAGAAAGGTAAGTACACCAACACCAACCAAAACAACAACAACCCCAACAACCGCACCAACTACAACAATGACCAAAACAACAACAACAACGACGATAACCAACTCAACAACAACAAAAGGAAATGGGAAAACGACCAAGGAGATTATAACAACAACAACCAAAACCGTGACACTAACCATCATCAACAACAGAATAGAGGGCAAGAAACTGCAATGGTTTATGTTGCTGCACCAATAGAAGGCAGAGGTTATGCTGGAACCTACCCGCTATGTAATCGATGTAAGTATCATCACACGGGTCTTTGTCCTGTTAAGTGCTACAAGTGTCAAAAACTAGGACACCATGCCAGGAATTGTAGAGGCAAGACCATAGTTACGTGCTTCGGATGTGGGGAGCAAGGACACTATCGAAGTCAATGTCCTCAAAACCAAGGTCAACAAGTCGAAGGTGCTCATGGGAATGTATACATGTTAGGAGGAGGAGGAGCTCGTCAAGGTATCAACAACGCGGAAGACTGAAGAAGTTCGGAAACTAACAGTCTAAAATTTTTTTCCCTATGTATTATGTCGTACTAAGTTTATGTTTTCCATCATATCCGAATCTTTATAACTTAAGATGTACTACTTTTGATAAACCACTCGTTGTAAAATATTCTCATCTATCGTACTTATTTTTCTTTCCGATTTGTTATTACTTACGAGAATTTTACTTCCTTTTACTTTAACCATCATTGTAACGACACGGTTTAAATCCTTGTAAACATTGAGAGTTATAACAACTAAACCGAACGTCATGTCATCGTTCCTTAATTATACATAGCCTAGCTAACTATGTCTAATTCTGGAGGGATCACGTTATGTTGGGAGCGGTTATTTATAAATCTTAGTGCAAGCAAAATCTCCACATATTTCAAAGTCAAAGTGTTACTTATGAGAGATTTATCCGATATTTTCTTTCCTACGATGTTCTATACGCTCTCAATCATCGATAACCGTAACGACACTTCTCCATGTCTTTTCTCCTCGTTATTCATTACAAACTCAAAAATGCGATAGACTAACACGAACTGAATTCAGGGACTGAATTCCTTTTTGGATGGGCGAATGTGACAACCCGTACTTCCAGGTCATTTCTCGAAACAATTCATGTCTTACAATTTCAACATTTATCGTAAACTAGTTTTACGTGTTTCAAATTCGCGTAACCTATATGGTTTAGCGGCGAATTCATGATCATATTATCACGAACATTTCATATGGACTAAGTTTAGTCTACATTTCATTAACATCATTTGCATCATATTAGTTCATTCATGACTTTACATTTCACATTTAACGCGTGAATTTTATATTAAATAAACGTTATCGCGCGAGTTATTATTTTAAAAAATTAATCCGTTACTTCCAAAAATGATCTCGAGATATTTTTATACTTATATTTAGTTGATAAAAACTATATTTTGAGTTTACCTAGTGTTCTAAATTTATTTTGTATATAAATCATTAAATTTATATTATTACGACGTTTTTCTTAAAAACTGCACGATAATTATTTTATCACTCAAATTTCACAAGGAATGTATTTTTACAATTTTTATAAAATCATTATACTCTATTTTGATCTATTAAAAATTTACTTGTACCAAAAAGTTACCATTTACCTTACAAGTTACCTTTTTACCTACACCTTTCACTTAAATCTTTTAACAAACTATACAAGTATATACTTACACTTTATAAAAAAAAAAAAAAAAAAAAAAAAAAAAAAAAAAAAAAAAAAAATTGGAAAACAAGATCCCAAAAATCCGGCCCTATGGGTTGACAATTGATTTAGTTGGTAAAATTTTCTTGGTTATATAGATTGATACTCCAACCTTTCAATCACTCTTTCATCTCACTTATTCAAGATAGTCAAAAATTTCTTTCTCTTTGTTCTTTCTCACAAAAACCGGTTCTACTTAAGGTATACAAGGGATCATCAAAATTTTTACAAGATCAAGTAATTACAATCTAGATTACACTCTCATTAAGGTTTTGAAATAAAAACCTAGGGTGTTTAGGATAAACCTTGTTCTTTGCACCTCATCATATTAACTTGTAAGCATATCATTTATATTTTTCATATCTCCTTTTCATTTCATAAGTATCTCTTCATTTTTGGAGCAAGCATGCATGATTTGTGTTGTTTATACCATATTTACATGATTTTTAGAAATATATATATATATGGTCATCCTATAATTATCCCCTTGGTATACTTTGGTCTTGATGATGTTTAGGAACCCATGACACCCTAAGAAGGTGTATGGTAGGATTAGATTAGCTTTGGAGTTGATTTGAAGGGATTAGAATAGGTTTAGTACGAGAAAAACTATTTTCGATACGTATAAAATATGTTCTGTCCTTGTTTTGATTTTCTGGAAAATCCGACTGTAGGCACGACTTTTTGGCCTTGATATTTAGAAAATATACTTTAAAACGAATCCGTGGCCGCTTGAACGGATAAAAACGGAGTTATAACGAAGAAGTTATGAATTTTTAAAGTTTGACGACGAAATATATAATTTTCAGAAATTTCAGCAACATGTTTTTACTTTGTTCGAGTCAAAAACGAGCCTTAAGCTTTACAAATTATTTCGACTTGTCAAAAATATATTAGTATACTTTGATACGAAGCTAAGGACGTATTATACGTAGAAAACGGATTTGAAACGACGAAGATATGCACGTTTTCATAAAATTGCCGTAACTATTATTTTCTGAAAAACTATATTATTTTTACGAGATAAGTATTACGGTAACTAAAACGACCATGTTAGCGGCTGTTTTTATCAATGATGTGGAACTTTTTGAAACGAAATGTCTTCTAATAAAATCAAGATCACCGAGCATATTTTTCAAAACGACAAACCGTTTGTATAGCGGAGTTTTAATAAATTATTTATGGATGTCTAAACTTGGCCGAAACTCACTTTTTACACAACAATTAGACAAAACCACCATCTTTAACCCTTATTATCTTTATGTTCGAGAACTTTATGTCGAAAACTCCTGAACTGAAACTTCTAGATTTTGATACAAACTTTCCAAAACCGTCGAGTTCGTTTCCTAACGCTCGACGTACACCATTTTACGACTAGTTTTTCAAAGCCATTTTTATCACTTTCAAGAAATTTCCGACGACATTATTTTGCGACGAAAAGTGATAATTTCACAATAAATCATTACGAAACTATTATAGGATGACATTTTGACGTAAATACTTGTAAAGTGATTTAAGAATGGTCAAGACGTCAAAAGAGTATTTTTCTCGACGATAAGTATTATTTTCAAAACTCACAAATGGTATAAATAACATACGAAATGCATGCATAACGTTACATCATAACTCATTACGTATCATATCATTCATAATAGGTCATTTTCGAGATTCACGCTACATTTCAGTGTATCCACTTTTGCCATCGCATTATTGTCCAAGTGAGTTCCATAGCCCCTACTTTTACTTGTTTTCATAACTGTTTTGGGGGAGATACATGCTCAACTATTTTTTTTGACTATCATGATTATTGGAAACTACATGCTTAACTGAACTTAATGAGTAGTCATACCCTATATCATAAATCAATGAGCTGAATGTCTTGGGATTATCATTGAGCTGAATGTCTTGGGATTATCCTGGAACTGAATGTCTTGGGATTATCCTGGAACTGAATGTCTTGGGATTATCATTGAGCTGAATGTCTTGGGAATATCATTGAACTGAATGTCTTGGGATTTTCATTGAACTGAATGTCTTGGTATAATTATGTCAAGTAAACATTGATACATTAAGTCGTGCACTATTATGTGAATTCATTTGACATCATGCGCTTAAACATAAACTATATACATTTTGGCAATGGGTTGTGAATACACAGGTTGCAAGTTTTGTATGGGCGGAACTTGGAACTGAGTGGATTTACGATGCCTTTGCTGCATAAACGATTTTGAAAGGCTTTACATTTCAACACAAACTCTATGAACTCACTCAACCTTTGTGTTGACACTTTTTAGCATGCTTTATCTCAGGTATCTAAGGCATTCACTTCATGGCATGCATTTGGACACATCATGGAGTCGCGGTGACGACGCGTCTCACTCGGGTTTTATGAACTTTAAAACATCGTTTGAATTGTAACAAACTTATTTCCGCAAACTTTATAAACTTTTGGGACCTATGTTGTAACTCTGATTATTTTATTAAATCAAACGATGTATTTTCCAAACGACACTTTAGGTCGTTCAATATAACTGTGATTGTGATGCTATGACAGTCAATCCCCAGGAATTCCATTTCGCTGCAAAACAGGTAATTTGGGGGTGTGACACATACACCAACAACAATATCCAGAAACATTGTTAGGTTAAGACAAGATTATCTAATATGACCAATTAGTGACCCCATATCATAAGCACATGACCAGAAACATATAGTCTATAGAGAAACAGTATGCAGGGACATATGAATGCAAGATAAATTGCAAGAGGACATCAATAAGAAGATATCATACAAAAAATTGACAACTCGCATTACTTAACTCGCATATGACACGAATGTTAACACGCATGAGGCAACTCGCTAAGGAACCAGAATTAGATCAACACGCATACCTCAACACGCATGACAACTCGCATAACTTAACTCGCATATGACAAGAATGATAACACGCATGAGGCAACTCACTATGGAACAAGAATTAGATCAACACGGATACCTCAACACGCATAAGTAAGATATAAACATTACCACTCATACATCAAAAGTATGAGGTAAGTCGCATATGGCAACTCGCATCCATCGACACGCTTTTGTCAAAAGAAACAGGTCAACAGTAGGTAACAAGCATACATCAAACCTTAAGTGACAAGTCGCATAGAGCAACTCGCATATTTTGATAAACAAAAGGCAACACGCATACCCCATCAAATAATGAAACTTGCATATAGCAAATCGCTTTCAAGAATATTCAACAGCAACTCGCAAATAAGCACACATGGGAAACACGCTACAAAGAACATTGCTAGACAACTCGCATACAAGCAGCTATGAGCAACTCTCTTAGAAGAACACAATATGATAAATGCACTTAATCAGCCACATAATCAAAACACATGATTATAAACACTCGGATAACTCACATGCCAAAAAGAATCATTATTCAATGAACTAAAGCATCAACCAAAGCAAATCCAATAACCATTTTATACGAGACTTAATCATCCTCAACACGCATAAAGAAGAGTGATCCAATTAAATCATTTAATCAATCTCAACACAAGTCATAATGTAAATGCCCCTATTCAATAACATCTAAGACTACTTTCAATTTCATTAATCAAAAACATACAAACCTATTGTCAATGAATATTGATCGAGATGAGAGAGGAAGGACACAATCTGCACGATGGATTCAAAATGAGACAGGGTTCGAGTACAAATCATGATAAAGATATGATAATTAAGATCAGATAGCAAAAAAAGCTTACCACACAATCAAATAGGGTTAACTCTCTTAGTAGAGAGTTGAGAGAGACTAGTTTCTGTAAAAAAGAGCTTTGACCAAGTGTGTTTTTTGATTTGACCAAGACACAACACGCATATATAAGTACACAGTTATAGCGAGATGACACTTTTAGTCCCTATACTTAGCAACTCGCATACTAGGCAACACGCATGCATCAACTAGGTTGGTCAACTCGCAAAATGTCAACACGCATGATCCAAATAAGCAACACGCATACTATCAACTCGCATGAATCAAAAAAGCAACTCGCATATTATAAAAACTTGACAAAAATAGCTTAACTAAAGAAATAAACATATCAGTTCAGAATACATACAGTTAAACACCTTATATCACACCAAGAATCATAAAATAACTCCACATAGCATGCAACAACCAGACCACACAATTAAGAATGCAGATGCATGCAACCTAAATGATCATGATTAATCAAACCCAAGTACTAAATCAAATGAAGGTGCACAATTGTCCCCCTCAATCAATGATACAGTATAGAAAGTAATCACTGATTGATTCAGTAACTTGACAGTGGATCTATGACAACTTAAGTATGTGATTGTTAAGACGAGTAATACTAAATATTATAAAGACTATGTTCGAACTTCATCTAAAGCCCCGTGTCATTGTTGAATGACATTTCTAGGACCGTAGATGTTATCGATGACATAAAATTTTAAAATAAGTCTAATAAATTTGAAAATGAGTGTAAAAACTATTTTTTTTACAAGACTAAATAAGAACGAGTCCTGAGTAGAGGTGATCAGGAGTTAAAATACACAATACATCAATTTTAACCATCTACGATTCCTGAGTAAGCAGTCTTCATTTCTATTGGGAACCATGTCATGATGTTCATGATTGAATTGAGCATTGTACCTGAAAAAGACTAAGGACAGTTTGCACTAATAACACATGTAGTATTGCAAATAGGTGGGTTAGTGACAGGTGTATCCTCATTTTTTGATGTTGTATAGTCAGGTCTAGGAGTATCATTAATAGAAATCCCTTTAAGTCCAACATTATTGAAGATTTTACCTGTGGGCATCCACTTAAGACAAGATCTAGGTAAGTAAATCCGTTTGGTACCTATGAACTTAAATAATCTACCAGTAGGAATCCACTTAAGACAACTGCTAGCAGAGTTAGATGAAGCCAATTCACTGTTCTGATCATTAGTTCTTTTGTAATAAATTTGTTTCTTAGTGGATTGGTCAGCCATTTGATGCATCTTATATGGACTAGATGAACTCCTTATATTTCTGATCTTAGATTTTTGAACTTTCAGCTGGGGATTGTCATTCATCTTATCAGAATGAATTAGTGAAGTGACTGGTTTTGACAAAACTATATTCTCATCAACTTGGGAGGCAAGCTTAGATTTTGATGGTTTAAACCTTTCTGTCTTAAATGCATTGGGCTGCCTAGTTACAAGTCGTTTAGTGGCATTACTAACAGTTGGTTTATCCAAAGTTGATGGTTTTGCAAACTTAGTATTCACTCTATTTCCCATATTTTTTCTAAGCTCATTTTTTAAAGCAACGATAGTGAAACTCTTATCTTGAATTTGGGTTTTGAGGGCATCAATGTCAGCTAACATGGAGTTGATTTGATCAATCTATTTAGTCCTACATTCTAAAGAGTTCTTCTTCAAGGATTCATTTCCTCTTAACAAATTAGCTACACATAAGGCTAGTCCTACATTCTAAAGAGTTCTTCTTCAAGGATTCAAGGATTCACAGTTCATTATGTTCATACCCATATTCTTATTCATTTGAAGGTCTGATATTTGTTTTTTCTGATTACAAATGCTTGAGTCTTTGTCGTGAATCTGAGTTTTTAATTGGTTAATTTCAAAAAATTCACGAAATTCTGGGAGTTCCGGATTTGAGCATGCTTTTAAAACAGAATAACTTTCTTCCTTTTGCTGTATTGCAATTTCCAAAGAAATGCAGTGTTTTTCAAGAATCGAATATTTGTTAGAAAGTTCATCAAATGCCCTTTGAAAAACCATATCATTCGTTTTAAAACTTACAGACTCAGTCTGAACCATATCATTTGTTTTAAAACATTTATCAGAATCATGTTTATCCTCAAATTCAAATGGTTTGGATACGTTACCCGATTCATTGCGTTGAACAGTCAAGGGTACCTCATCAGATGACACCAAATCATTCACCGGTCTTTACTTATACTAAGCGTTAATGAATTTTTGACAGTTTCATGCTCCTTAGTCTCTGATCCTTTGCATTCATTGTCAGCAGATTCAACATCCGGTGCCATTCCAATTTCATCACTATAATCTACTGATTGTGCCTGACATTCGTTCACTTTTCTGATCACTGCATCCACTTCAAATATAACATCATTGTCATTTGTCTCTGACATTCTTCATTTAGCATCATCTGACCTCTCAACTGATACATCACTAGGTATTTCACACTTATCCCACAAGTGTTCCTGGCACTCATCGTCATCTGCTTTAGCAGCCTCCATAATGTACATTTCCATATTATCCATTAATCGGATGAATGTATTGATGAATTCCTGAATTTCCATTTCAGTATGCTTTTTGAAGGAAATACCCGTCAAGTGTTGATCAAAATCTGAGGAATATTCCTCATTGATAAATGGTTGGAATTGGTTGTGAATCACCTGGAGTGCAGCAACGGAATCATCCTTCATTATCTTCCCTTTGATGAGCTGCATCTTCAATTGTTCTAAGTCAAGCAACAATGTTCTCTTCAATGTAGGTAAGTCTTGACGGAAAAGAGCACCACATGTTCGATCCATTGATGTGGATAAAATTTGTGAGACATGAGAGTGAAGCAGTATATAAGGTTCAATGTTGCATTCTACTTGTGATTGCTGCTGAGGTTCATTAGGATTGGACTCAAGGTGTGAAATGCTTAGATCATCATTGGTTAAATCCATTAAGGTCAAGATTTCTGAGTAGTATGTGCTTTGTCTACAGTCCACAGAGTCATATAGTTTGAGCACATTGGAAATTACTAGATCTGTGGTATAATCCATGAGTGTCAAAATTTCCGGAATTTTATAATTCTTTGATTAAACCGGGAAATTAGTTCTTTCACGGAATTTTACTAAATCAAAAGAACAACCGTAAAACTGCAACACAAAGAAATGACAAGTCTCAAAAGACAAGTAGTGAATCTTAACAAGTCGCACCCTTGTCAACTCGCTTTGGTACCAACTCGCTAACAAGTCAAATCGCTTAAAAGACAAGTCGCTTAAAACTCAAGTCGCATAAAGAGTCAACTCGCTAAATAGCCAAGTCACATACAGAGACAACTCACTTAACAACCAAGTCGCATAAACCAACTCGCTGCCAATACAACTCACTTAATTGCCAAGTCGCTTTAAAACCCAAGTTGCTTAGATAATCAACTCGCTTAATAGCGAAGTCGCATAAACCAACTCGCTTCCTAGAAAAGCAATACCGTGGCTCAACTCGCTTCGTAAAATTTTCAAAAACAACCACTTTATCAATCAAAAACAACCAAACCACAATGATACAAGCCTTCCAATTCAAAACCTAAACACATATGATGATCCTAACCACAAACGTACAATCAAAATTCAAACTTTAAAACTAGAAATTGACCAAATGATTCAAACTCTTCTAAACACTTATAACCCCAAAAACCTTATGAAATCCACCAAAACAAAGAGCATGAAAGATGAGTGATCACACCATGGCTCTTGAAACCAATTGTAAGATATAGGATTTCATACAAACATGTAAACTTAAATCATAGAAGCATATGGAGTGTTTAGAGAGAGAATGAGAGATGTTCTAGTGAGAGAAACACATAGAAGGTTAGATTGCAAAATGAACATCCAACCCTCTCCCTTGTGAGGTGAGGGCTATTTATACAAAGAAGCTCACCCTCCTTCGGGCTGTAGATTAGGCATACAATAGGTAAAGACCCGTCCTTCCTCCCCGGTGTTGCACTAGACTAAACTATGCTCATAACTAACTAACAAATAACGTAATAAACGATAACTCTACAAGCTAACTCAAGCTATATTATATTTGGGGTGACCGATGCTTCACTATAGAATTTCCAATTCCTAACAATTATCAATGGCAGTGGAAACATTACTGTTAGCAGTGGAAACTTCATAAGTAGCAGTGGTAGTTTCCTGAGAGTTCCTGTTGTTGGTAGACACAAAAGCAATGTTTTGTGTGGAAGAGGATGAACTAGTAAGATTCTTCTCAGACTCATAGACCTTTAAGTTGTTGTAGAGATTATCCAAGATCATCTTTTCAAAGTCATCTTTGTTTCTCCAAACAACTGTGTGCATTGCCCATTCAGGTGCCAAGCTTCTAACAAATTTGAGATTGATGTCTTCTTGAGGAACCTTGTAGTCCACCAATTTCAAGTGACTGAGGAGATTTTGTAGTATGTTTTAAGTTCCACCAATACTTTCCCCATTGAGAGCAGTAAAGTTTTCAAATTGATGCTTGAGCATGTTCTTCCCTGATTTTCTGGTAGCATCATTACTAGCAAATCTTTGTTTAATGGCATCCATCAATTCCTTGGCAGTCTCATACTCCTGAAAGTCCAGTGAATACTCATTAGGTATTTCCATACTGAGAATACTGTGAGCCTTGATCTCCAGCTTCCTTTGAGCCTTATCAACTTCACTAACAATTCCAACTACTTTACCATCAGCACCAAACATGGGTAAAGTATCACCCATCTCAATGACCTCCCAAATGTTGTAATCAATCATGCGAATGTATTGCCTCATGAGCATCTTCCAGACCTCATACTCTCCCTGCTTCAACATGGGCACCTTTGAGGCAGTAACCACGTGAGTTTCGTTAGACATCTTGAACTTGTTGAATTAGAACAAATATGAATCAAACACAACTTCTTCTTGATCACAGCTTCTAGATCACAAGATCTGATACCACTTGTTGATCCCAGTTGAGCAAACGATCTTATATAGAAGCTGACTTTGTGAATATAAATTGTTAAACACTATGCGGAATCTAGTGCTTAACCTTAAGAAGAATAACAATGATTATCACTAAACACCTCAATATATTATTAATATACGAATACTCTATATAGTATTAGGGTTTACAACCTTGAAGCGTATCAACTCTAGATATCACCAAAACGTATATCTAACTCTAACCTAGGACCTCCTTTTATAGGCTAAGGAGTCCTTTACAATATAAATTATGTATTCTACAAGATAACTATACTTATCATACTTATCTAAATACAAACCGTCCAACTCAAGACATTCTAGAATATTACATGTTAAACCAACATAACATACTAGCAGTGATTCATTACAATAGCAGTGGTATAAGACTTCTACTAGCAGTTGTTTGTCTTGAGCAGTGGTTCCATTCCTTCTAGCCATGGTATCTGATGTACTGGCAGTGGTTCCATTCTCTCCCACGATTATATTACATTCTCTCCCACAATCAAAATTTCAAATCCTTTGAGACTCTGGATCCCAAGTGATTTAAATATGGTTTTTAGAAAAACATGGGAGAAAATGTGGTTTGGTTCAATATTTTCTGATAAGAAACATTACTATGCTCCCCCTCAATTCAAGAGGGAGTTTACTAATCACTATCGTACTACTGTTCACTGCAAAGTTTATATAGATGCATGGTTTACAATAGCACACCATATAAAAGTTCTAATTATTATAGAGATAACGTGATCATTCAGTTCTCTATAGCAGTTTGTAGTTTCCTTCACGAACTCTTCCACCTATAAAACTTTCCAAGCTAAGGAAGATTATCCTTGTCTTGAGCCTCTTCTTAATAGCAAACAAGAATGCCTCGCTCATTTTCACGTCCTTGTCTGTCCAGAACCTAGAACTTGTCCCTAGTCTGTAAGATATTAGTTTTCACATACACATCAAACCATAACACAAAGTGGCGTATGAATGGAGTTCTAGAGAGAGAAAGTTAGAGGTTTAGGGAACTTAGTGAGAGAAAGTGAAAGATATTATTATGAGCTCCAACTCTCTACCTTAGGAGGTAGAGAGTATTTATAGTCTTACATAAAACGCCACACATCGGGCTGTGGATCAGGCATACAGTGGGTAAAGACCCGTCCGTCCTCCACGGTGTTGCTTAACTAAATACTACTTAACTTAAAATAACTACGACTACGAGCTTTCTAATGATTACATATACTTGAGGTGACCGACTCTTTAATACCTGGGATTTCTAATTCCTAACAATCTCCCCCTAAGGGAGGTCACCTCAATCATGTACTAAAATTACATTGAATACAGATAGATATTACATTAACAATTGTTCTTGCATTCTTGATGTAGTACTTTGCTCCTAAGCTCGTAGTCATTGATTCTTCACATTGCATGTTTGGTTACTCCAAGTGGTGGTCTTTTACTGATCCACGTGATAATAAATTTGAGCCGGCTCTTGAGATCATCAGCAAAAAAAATCTCTGAGTCATCCATTGTGATGTTGTGACTTTAGGACTGACATGCTCACATTCTGGATCATGATATCTTCTCATCAGAGTTGCGGAAGCTTTAGTTGATTCATGATATTGGCAGCAGCGTAGCAGAAGCATGGAGTGAAAATATCAGAGTCATTGATGCACTAATCATGATTTCTTTTGAGATGAATGTGTTAAGTGAGCATGCGGTTATGGATTGACCACTTCATTCTGAACAGCTGCAAACGTCGGGTGTACCTGCATACAACAGTTAGCAATAAATCGCACGAAAGTGTCTTTGATCACTTTCGTTGAATTGAGGTACACGGCCCACGGTTCCCCGTTGATCAGTACATGTACTGCCTGTGATCAGGTATAATTCCGAAGAATTTCCTTGACAGGGTTTCGCAGCTGCTCTAGCTGTTCTCAAACCGGAACATCTCAAAGAAGACAACACGGAGTGAGTGAACCAGCGAATTTTAAGTCCACTGATTGATGAAAATAGATTTGAAAAACAATCGTGTATTGCTCAATAGAAATTGTTTTTGCAATACAACGAAGGTTTTATTGAAAATCAATTATCAATCATAAAAACACCTTTTTGTTTGAAAAATGAGTACACGGTCGATGTGCTAAAGAAAAGAGTAGTTAAGCACAAAGACCGGTTTTTCAAAGGTATACGTCAATCCATAACCTGAACCAGGATTGATTCAAGAGATTGAATCGCCCCATTGTTTCTGTTCAGTTGTCACATGGTTGATCTATATAATAGATCTCACATGCCACCTACCAGGAGCTTGTTTGATGTTGGCTCCAGAAGGCTTTCCATCTTCATTGTGAATATGTAAACACATCACTCAGATGTTCTGGTAATACCACAAGGATAATGCGTAGGACTCAAGATATAATCTCTCTTTCCACATTGTGTGAAACAGAGAGTCTTCATTGAAAGTGTCCTAATGAGATTTATTGATGATCTCGTGGCTCTAGACTCAATTTTGTGCATATTTGGATCCTGTGCCGGAGACTAGGGAGAGGGTCTCCTTCTTCAATATCAACAATCTCTTAGAGAAAGTCGATAGATAATGTCGGTTCCCCGTGAGAATGAAACAAGTCCTTTTAAGGGGAACTTGAGTGGTTTGGAAAGTTGAAGTGCAGTGCGTCACTGGGTCCATGACGTCTTGTCTTCAATACCGATGTTACCATCAGTAGCATATGAGTTGAACCCGGTTTCTGCCCTAAGGTTGAATAAATGGAGGGCTATTTGTTTTCACCCTTTTCTCATTCAAATCTTTTTAATTCTTCAACCCCTTCAGTGCTTACCGAGACTTCATAGCAAGAACCTTGTTGGGTTTATTCCAGTACTAGCTCTGTCTCAGTCCGCACTCTTCCCATATTCTCATTTTTCTCCTTTTTTCAATATACCTAAGGACTCTACACTATCTAGTAGATTGTCCCTAGGTAGATCCCTCCGGTTCTGGCGGATCGTGGGAACAAATACCTAACCTAACCATCCTTATAACACCATGCATAAAGTAAATTTGGTCGGTCTATTTGGTATTGTTCATCTGCCATTGGAACCAATTGAAAACCATTTGAAAATCAATTCAGATACTTGTGATATATTATCAAAGCATTTTGTACCTGAATTGTTTTTGATGTTTTTAGAACGAGAACTCCCCATCAACATGTGCATCAAGTATTTGAAAATGTTTTGCACACGGAGGCAAGAGAAAGAATTAAATTCTTTGATTACCATTTTCTAAAAGATATCAACATCACTTCCCACATCAAATCAAGTAGATAGAGCATTTCCGGGAAGGATGAGGTTTCCATAAATTTGCTCCCCCTCAATATGTGCCTCGAGGTTTGAAAAGAGTTTTGCACATACTAGAGGGAACCTGCATATTGAGATAAGTTGATCACATTTCAAATCATTGGTTTAAGATAGATGCTCCCCCTCAACATGTGCATGGAAAATTTGAAATCATTTGTCACATGTGGGAAGGATAGCATGTACATCCTTATAAAACCATTTACCGAATTATCAGTTTAAATCCAATTTAAATCACACATTCTCCCCCGATCACAATTATCAAATCATTTGAGATTTGTGATCTCTTATTGATTTAAATTGAATTTGAAAGCTTTTAAGGAGAATTGTGACTTGGTTATGAAAGCGTTTTAACTGATAAGGATCGGATTTTAAGACTTTAAACTCCATTGATAAAACATGCATGAATATCTTTTGAAAACAATTGAATGCCAAATAACTTTTTAATTTAATTGAAATCATTCTCCCCCTCAATCAATGACATAGGTTGTTGATTGAGAGATTGATATTTTGACAAATAAGTCCAGATGATTATCAAAAATAGAAACTGAGTTATTTTTCAAAGCCATTAATTTTCAGCAGATAACGGTTTATAGAATCAGGGCATGGAATTTTGAAAGTCATGATAAAGCATGGCTCTGTTCTTTCTTAGAAAAGTGGGTTACTGCCTGAAATGACAATAAACCATTGTTTCTCTTTCTCCCAAAAATAATTTTTTGATTTTTTGATTTTTTTTTTTTTTTTTTTAAGAATTCGAACAACATCTAAAGTCCCGTGTCATTCTTTGAATGAGAGCACAAAGACCGTAGATATTATCAAACCGAGAAAAAACATGACAAATTGACAATATTTTTTGAAGATTTTTCGAATTTTTCAGATTTTTATAGATTTTGAAAGTTTTAAAATTTTCTATTTGATTTTTGAGAGTTTTATAATTTTGTATTTTGTTTTTCGAATAAATATTTACAAGAGATAGATGAAGATAGACCTTTACTCCTCGTCTTCCTCCTGAAGACGTTTGAGTGTTTCTGGTTGAAGGCTTTTTAAGCCAAGACGTGGAAGAATAAACTCAAAGCGTTCTCTTGGAAGAGCTTTGGTGAAGATGTCTGCTAACTGATATTCAGACCTCACAAAATAGAGTTCCACCACACCTTTTTCCACTTGTTCGATGATGAAATGATGTCGGATGTCGATATGCTTTGCTCTTGAGTGTTGAACATTGTTGCATGAGAGAGCAATAGCACTTTTATTATCACAATACAGAGGGATTTTGTTGAATTCAAAGCCATAGTCAGATAATTGAGATCTCATCCATAAGATTTGAGCACAACAAGATGACATGGCTATGTATTCAGCCTCTGTAGAGGAAATAGAAGTACTCATTTGCTTCTTTGAAGACCAGCTCACAAGCTTATCACCCAGAAACTGAGCACCTCCAGACGTACTTCGACGTGTATCTTGACAACCTGCATGATCAGCATCTGCATAGGCCGTTAGTGACATACCGGTGTCCTTCGGGTACCAAAGACCCATATTGATGGTTCCTTGGAGATACCGAAAGACCCGTTTAACTGCTTCAAGGTGCTTTTTAGTAGGCTTAGCCTGGTATCTAGCACACATGCACACAGCGAACAAGATGTCTGGTCTACTAGCAGTGAGGTACATCAGGGATCCAATCATACTACGATATTTCGTTTGGTCAATCATGATCTCTGAG
Organism: Chrysanthemum seticuspe; assembly: GCA_019973895.1. Taxonomy (NCBI): domain Eukaryota; kingdom Viridiplantae; phylum Streptophyta; class Magnoliopsida; order Asterales; family Asteraceae; genus Chrysanthemum; species Chrysanthemum seticuspe. Next base: position 243,810,696 of record BPTQ01000001.1, read on the forward strand.
TGGTCCTCATCTAGTTTGGTTCGATCAATCATGGGGGTGTCAACAGGGTCACTTAAATCAAATCCAAATTTCTTTAAGATCTCTGTTGCATATTTAGATTGATTTATGAAAATGCCTCCGGGACTTTGTGAAATTTGTAATCCCAAGAAAAATGACATTTGTCCCATCATTGACATTTGAAATTTTGAACTCATTTCATTAGAAAAACGATCACATTCCATTGGGTCTATCGAGGCAAGAATAATATCATCAACATAAATTTGAACATGAATTAAATGTTTGCCTGACTTCCTGGTGAACAGTGTAGGATCAACTGCTCCTTTGCTAAATCCGGTAGATAGAAGAAACTTTGACAGTGTATCATACCATGCCCTTGGAGCTTGCTTTAAACCGTAAAGAGCCTTCTTCAAACGATAAACGTGAGTAGGATGCTCTTGATTCACAAATCCTTCAGGTAGGCTGACGTAGACGACTTCTTTAAGGTCTCCGTTCAGAAATGCCGTCTTCACATCCATCTGATAGACTATCATGTTCTTACTAGCAGCATTAGCCAAAAAGATTCTGATTGCCTCGATTCGAGCAACTGGATAAAAAGATTCTTCAAAGTCAATACCCTCCTCTTGATGGTATCCTTTAGCAACTAATCGAGCCTTGTTTTTCAACACATCACCATGCTCATCAAGTTTCACTTTGAAGATCCATTTAAGAGCAATAATCATAGCACAATTTGGAGCAGGTACTAACTCCCATACATCAAGTCGATCAAACTCATGAATTTCATCTTGCATGGCATTGAACCAGCTATCTTCATTCATGGCGGTTTTAACATCTTTTGGTTCGATCTTAGATAGTACAGAGTTGAAGAAGCACCATAAGGCATCGGTTGCAAGTTGTTTCCGTGTTGATACAGGACGAGAGGGATTTCCAATGATGTTGTCTAGTGGGTGATCGTGAGTCCATTTTCTGAGGTGTTCATGTGGTAGTTGTTGGGGGACTGAAGTAGCAGAGTCGATGTCTCCTAAAGAAGATGGTTCTGAAGAAGATTCAGGAGCAAATATGTTTTTGAATGGAGCATCTTCAGGAGTAGCAAAGGGATTAACTTCATCATTGATGCCAGAAATAGTTCCATGATGTACATTTGAAGAATGATGATTTGTTGATGAGACGGAAGGATCAGCAGAAGGCGCTTCTTGACATAAAGATATTGAGACTGAGGGATTGACTTCATTCACAGGAATATGAGCAGCCTCTGTTGAAGGAATCGACACCTCATTAGTACTTGGATCATAAAGTTCATCAAACATAGGATCAAACAATTTCTTTAAATCGTCTTCAGATGGAGGTACATATGGAGTTTCTTGAGAAGAGTTTGGAACAAGGGATGAACCAATGGGACTGTTTTGAAGTGTGGGTCTAGAACTGAATTGTCCATGAACCATTTGACCGGTCAGCTCATCAAACGTAACGTGAATTGTTTCCATGATATTTCAGGTTCTTTTGTTGTAGATTCGGTATCCCTTTTTGTTTGATGCATATCCTACAAATACTCCAATGTCAGCTTTAGCCCTAAGTTTGCCTAAGTCTTGTCCTTCATTAGTTGGATAACACAATGCTCCAAACACACGAAGGAAAGAGAGATTAGGTTTTCTGTTGTGGACAAGTTCATATGGTGTCTTTCCATGAACAGTGTGAATCAGGGAACGATTTTGTGTGTAGCATGCAGTGGAAATAGCTTCGGCCCAGAGAAACATTGGAACCTTTGAGTAAATCAGCATTGTTCTAGCGGCTTCCACAAGGGTTCGATTTCGTCTTTCAACTACACCGTTCTGTTGAGGAGTTCGTGGAACAGTTCTTTGATGGCTGATTCCAATGCTTTCATAAAAGTCACTAAGTTGTTTGTTAACAAACTCAGTTCCATTGTCTGTTCGGATAATTCTGACTGTTTTGTTAAGTCGAACCTGCAGCTGTTTGATGAGTTTGATGATGATATCAGGAGTTTCATCCTTTGTCCTTAAGAACTTGACCCAGGTGATTCTAGAGTAATCATCAACCACAACCAACACATATTTCTTACCAAAGATGTTCTGCACTCTCATTGGTCCACACAAATCCATATGAAGGGTATGAAGAACTTCTGTAATTGAGTTTGTAGGTTTGGGTTTGTGGGCATACTTTTTGCTTTTACCCAATTGGCATGTTGAACAAAGATGATCCTTTTCATACTTTAGTCTAGGTAAACCTACAACTAAGTCCTTTCTGGAAAGATCGTTGATGGTGCCAAAGTTCAAGTGATTGAGACGACGATGCCATAACCATGACTTTGTTTTTGAAGCCTTTGATAACAAGCAGATTGGATAGGACCTCATCATGTCATCGATAGAGATGGTGTAAAGATTTGAGCCACGAGTTCCTTTTAATAGTTCCTTACCATTAAGATCTCTAACAAAGCAGGTATGTTTTTTGAAGGCTACTTCTAGATCAGAATCACAGAATTGACCAACAGAGAACAGATTATGACCCAGACCTTCCACATAGTATACTCTAGAGATGACACTATCTCCAACAACGTAATCTCCATAACCCATGATTGCACCGAAATGATCATTACCGAATCTAACAGTCCTGATGAATTTGCTCACGAAGTTCATGAGCCGCGACCGGTCTTCAGTCATATGCTTGGAACAGCCTGAGTCCAGGTACCACAGAACGATTTGAACGATCTGCAGTTAAACACAGACAAGAATGGATAACTGGATAATTGGGATCCCCATGCAAGAATGGGTTCCATTTGGTTAGTAACAGTGGTTAGAACACCCACATCAGAAAAAGGAGCATTCATATCAGAAATTAAGGCACTGGATTCATTGTGAATAGATGCAGTACTAGTGTCCGTATTAGCCCTGTTCACAGTGTGCTCACTTCTTATGGGAATAGTTCTACCAGTAGGCATCCATTTTCTAGTGGGCATTGTCTGATTTTTCTTATGACCAACAGGTATCAAATAATAGCCTATCTTACTAAATGTTCTTCCTGTGGGTTTCCACTGTTTTCTAGCTTTCTTTCGTTTTTGCCTTTTTGCCTTTTTAGCATGAACATTAGCAACATAAACTGGACCATTATCATCATTAGGCAAAACATTAACACCACATTCATGATTAGAAACAGAATTCAAGCAGACATCAATAAAAGGTTTGCAAATGGTATCAGAATTCGAATTAATTACAGTACGCCTATGGCTAATACTAGAATCAACACGATTCGTTTTATTCGATTCATGCTTAAAGTTCCTAGATTTTTCTTCTACTCTTTTCCAGTGCACATTCTTAGCTTGCGAGGTCCTATCATTCCTTGTATTGTCTTGAGACTTTGACCTGCTCCCTTTAATGTCACTGATTACTCCTGTAGAGGGAATGGGAACATTAGTGGGTTTTACAACTCTTTGCATTACCTGTTTAGATGTGCTAGGATCTGAACTACATGCAGGCACACTAAGGTTCACTTTCTTAAAACTAGAAGTGCTGGGATTTGTACTCCTAGGAGGCACACTTGAGTTCTCTTTCATAGCATTGACAGATCTGAAATCTGAACTACTTACAGGCACACTAGGGTTCATATTCAATACATTGGGCATTGAATGAATATCATACTTAGCAATAGGCATCGAACATGGAATCAAAGGATTAACTCTCTTACCTAATGACTTTGGGCATATTGTGATCAAGCATTCTAAGATTTCTTGAGATCATTTGGCATATAAGCATGCATGTCCAATTGCATTATCATGAGGTTTCTCTAACTTATCCTCTTCAACAATCTAACGCAGACATTCTAGGCAATCCTTAAGGGATGAGAAGTATGTTTGAACAGCAAGTTTGTTGTTCCTGAGATGAGGAGGGACATATTTTACAGACAAAGCATATTTATTACAAGAGTGAACCTTTGATACACCATTCTCCCCATTGGTCATAGGCATTTTCCCTTTTACCTGACTCTTCAGATTCTTTATTTCCTTTTGCAATGAAGCTATTTGTTCGTTATTTTTGTTACGAGTGACCTTTATTGATTCAAATAACTCATTTAAATGACGTTTAACCTTTTCATTTTCTTCTAGAAAACTTTCGTTTTCCTTTTGCAATGCATTTACTAGGTTTTGAAGATGAAACGTTTGAGAATTATGAGAATCTAAATGGGGAGGCATTTGGGAGCCTGTCATATTGTTCGTTTGACCCTTTAATTGAGAGATTTGGGTTTTCAACTTTCTGATCGTGTTGCACTGAGCTTGAATCTGTTCATCACGTTTGTTAATTTGAAAAACTACATCAAACTCTGGAGTATCTGAGGATGTCTTGATATTTGAAGTTTTGACTTTTTCTTTAAGATGTTGATATTTTAGTTGTAAATTAAAATGCTCAACTTCTAGTTTAGAAAAATGTTTAACCAAATTGTCGTGATCATCCAGTTCAATTTTCTCGTTTAGTTCAGAATTATTTTTTTCAAGCTCAATGACACGATCATGGGAGACTTTCAGGGCAACCGATAATTCATGAAAGTTGGAAGCATTAATGGAACAATTTGTAGCAGTGAAAAACACATCCTGAGCAATACATTCAGAAATCAGGTTCCCATTTAGTGTATGCAAGTTCTTCCTCTCAATCTCATTATATTTTAGTGCTCGCTCATAGTCACTAACTTCAACTATCATTGCATCGAATTCCTTTTCCATTCCCTTAATATCAGTTTCTATCCCCTTTTTAAGACTTTCAAAGTGATCTTTTAGAAGTTTAAAGAAAGGCATGACCTCAGTTAAATAACATTCTTTCATTTGCTCAAAACCCCTTTCTCCTTCCGTTATACCAGTGGGTGTGATCCTTTTCTTGCAAGTTTTCTCAAAATCAACAAATAGTTGAAATATAACATATTGGCTAATTAAGGTCTTGCTTTTAGTGGCAATTGTTCTAGGAACAAGATGCATTGGTGTATTAGGAGGATACACAGTCGCTCTAGGCATTTTCCAAAGGGGAGGGTTTGTTTCAATAATATTTTCAGCTTTCTGCATATCTGAATCCATTTTCCAGAAAACTTGTTCGGGAGTCAACAATGTCTGAGGCTTAAACATGTTCAAGGAAATACAGTTTTCCTTCTTGTAATCATGGGGTGTGATCTTTATTTTCTTCTCTCTACATTTAGGATCATCTAATTTCTTGTTCATTTTTTCCCTAGTGACTTCATCTGATTTCTTATCTGGTTCCTTAACAAGGGAAATGCTATGCTTATCGCTTAAGACCCTATGCTTAGTGATCATGTGAGCAGTCTGAATGGTGTTCCCTTGTATGTACAACTTGTTTTCAAGTTTGTTTTTCAAAGTTTTCAGATTAGAAAAATCTTTCAAGAGTTTCGATTCCTTTGCATTAAATTCTTGCTTAAGCATTTTCACATTTTCTTGAAGTTCTTGTTTTTGCTTAGCAGTTTTAGAAAGCTTTTCTTGCAAGGAATTTAACTCTTGTTTAAATACTTCTTCTCGAAAATTACTTTTTCTAATGATTGTACGCACTTGGTCATCCATTTCCTGCTCATGAGTGGTCAGCACAAATTTTTCACGTTGTTCATAAATAGCAACACGTTCTTTATAGGCATTTAGTTCAGAAATTACAGACTTATCAGGGGCACATGCAGTGTATTCATCAAAAATATAGTCATTGTTGACTGCAGGAGATGCATCACTTGGTACAACTTCACTTTCACTTTGTTTCACATATTGATCATATGGGACAACATTGATATTACCCATATTTTCAATATTTGATTCAATAGTTTCAGTTGAAGGTACTTTGTCATGCATCTTTTGCACATCAGTATCATCGTATAGTTTTAGTACCTCTGAGATGAGTTTGTCTTTGGATGGGCCAGCTAGTGGTGAAGAGGAGACCTTGGGAGAAACCATTGGAGAAATGCTAGCCATAAAGATTGTGTGTGCAGTAGGTCCATCATCCACATCAGAGTCGTATGCATCACAATCAGCGACTTGAAAGGCATTCTGATGATTGTGACCTATCTCCTAAATAGGCTGCTCATCCACATCTGCATCATAGGTCTTGGCATTGCCCTCATCTAGAAACAACAATTCCTCTTCATCCAAAGCAGCACCATTATCCTGAGCTTGTACAAGCAGCATCTTGTCTCTGAAGTAATCAGCATTCTGTGGACGGTTTGGAGAAGTGTAGTTCCTTGCAATGTGTCCCTCACCACCACAGTTATAACATTTGACCGGCTTAGCTTGACCTTGATTACCATTCCTTCCTCGATTCTGATTACCAACATAACCTCTACAAGCTCCACCTCTTCCCTGATCATACTGTCTTTCCTGAACTGGTTGCACCATGATCCTCCCATCTTTAACAATAGCTTGATTGTATGGGTTAGATGCTGTTCTGAGGTTGTTATTGGTTTGTGGGAGAGAATTCATGTTTTGACTAATCAGAAGAGCTAGTTGATTAATGAAGTTACCCACGTGTGCATCAGCATCAGCTTGTTTGAACATAGGATCAGGAATTAGTTTGTGATTACCATTTCCCATGGGTATGACTTGTGAGGCTTTGGTTGAAATTCCGATGTTTGAGTAGAAGGCAGTTGAGTCATTAGACGAGCTTGTCTCTCCCTGGTTGGTTTTGAACTGATTAAGAACCAATTTTTCAAACATAGCATGTCTCTCATTCTGAAGGAGGAAGGCATAGAGTTGCTCATAGTTTGTATTCTTCAATCCTTTAGTGAGCTTCACAGAGGTGACAAACTTGTGCCATTCGGGATTCATGTTGTTCACAAATTTTGAGTTCAGCTGAATGTTAGGCATAGTCATTCTGATGTTCCTCATATCATTCACCAACTTATGAAATCTCACATAGTACTCATAGACACTCTCATCTGGTTTCATCTTGAAGTGTTCAAATTCGTCATAGAGTTGTGATTCTATGTCTTCCATAGTTAATTCTGAACCTGAGAGAAGCATCTTGACATTATCCCATACTGCCTTTGCATCGGTGTTGTGATTGATCAGCTTGTAGATGTCTTTAGGGAGACCTTGAAGAACAATGTTAGAAGCCCTGATATCAGCATCGATTCTCTTTTTCTCCTTATCGTCAAGCTCATCATACATCTTTGGTCTGTCCATTTCGTAAATCAGAGTTCCATCTTCAGCAGTATCAAGTACATCTCTAGTCGTCTCAACTCGATACGGTCCTTCATCAATGGATTTGAGAATGTTGACACCATTTTCCTTTCCAAGGATGTACAATCTGATTCGTTGAGCCCAAGAATCGTAGTCAGTTCTGTCAAGCATGGGTGGACGAGTATCTGACCCAGCTGCTTGAACATCCTCGGCAATAGTGGAGATGATAGTAGGAACGTTGGTAGGCATGTTAAAAGATAATACGGGATTTTATAACTCTATGATTAAACCGAGAAATAGATTCTTTCACGTGATTTTACTAAATCAAGAGAAAACCGTAAACAATCACCCAAGTCGCTAGAAGATAATGCACCAAGTCGCTAACACCTAATTCGCTACACCCCCAAGTCGCTAAAGTCCCAAGTCGCTAGACAAATGCAAGTCGCTAAGTAGTAACTCGCTAAGCCTCAAGTCGCTAGCAAAATTTTGGCAGCAATTCGCGACTCAAGTCGCTAAAGATTCAAGTCGCTAAAGAGCAACTCGCTACAGACCAAGTCGCTACCACCAAGTCGCTACCCGTAGTGGAGAGTCCACTACTTGTACTGTAAATCGCTAGGTCTAAGTCGCTAGCTCCAAAACTATAACTCGCTACAAAATTGTGAAGCAAGTCGCTACGAAGAAAGAAGTCCGAATGTCAAGTCGCTAGCAAGAGAAACCACATAAACATCACTTTTCAATCCAAAAACAACACTACCAAGATGATTCAAGCTTACCAAATGAAAACCTAAACACTTGTGATGATTCTAAACATAAAAGTACTAACAAAATCCAAACTTTAACACAAAAAATCAACCAAATGATGCACAAACCACTAAACTTTTTCAAACTCAAAAACCACCTAAAAACCACTAGAAATCCAAAGATGTGCAAGATATGATCTAACCATGGCTCCCTGATACCAATTGTAAGATATTAGTTTTCACATACACATCAAACCATAACACAAAGTGGCGTATGAATGGAGTTCTAGAGAGAGAAAGTTAGAGGTTTAGGGAACTTAGTGAGAGAAAGTGAAAGATATTATTATGAGCTCCAACTCTCTACCTTGGGAGGTAGAGAGTATTTATAGTCTTACATAAAACGCCACACATCGAGCTGTGGATCATGCATACAGTGGGTAAAGACCCGTCCGTCCTCCACGGTGTTACTTAACTAAATACTACTTAACTTAAAATAACTACGACTACGAGCTTTCTAATGATTACATATACTTGAGGTGACCGACTCTTTAATACCTGAGATTTCTAATTCCTAACATAGTCTCATCCCGATCTTATACTCTCTTACCCTGTAATCCAAAGCTGCTTCAATCTGTCATGGCGTACCATCGTTGAACTTGTGTAACTTATTAAACCTCGTGATCATCCTAACCCCGTATTTGTCACTAAAGATAACAGATCTTGGAGACTCGATCACTGAGTAGTCATGTTTGAATTCAAATCCTTTAGCTTCCCACCGAGGCTTAGTAAGGTTAACTTGAGTCTGGTAGCTCTCAATCCTAAGCTGAAAGTCTCCAGCTCTTTGTCTGATGACTAAAACTCTTGTCCATAAGTTGACTGCTGCAGCTAGATTCTTCTTGTCACATGGGGATAGATGATCAACATGGACTTGGAGGTTCAACAATTAAAGGTCTTCAAAGTCATTGGTATACAAGTTCTTGAAGTCGTTTTCCTCTATGACATGTTCTTTCTGATCAGCTTCTTCAAGTAGTCGTACCCGTATATTGGGAAGATCTCTACACTAACCACACTTAAGATACGCATGTGCATTCGTACAGCCCTTTGACTCACTTCGGCACCGTGTTTATCAATGTAGGAGTGTTGCTTGTGAAATCAACAGTGTGAGATCCCATAAGAAGTAGTGATGTCGTACTCGTACTCCTTTTCAGCCCAAAATTGATCAGGAACCATCTACTCTAAACCTGTATCAGGGTAATGTGTAGCCTTCATCTTGGAAATCGATAGTGCAGGCCTGCTACCCTTTTTGCCGAAGCGCAAATATTCCAGATCCTTGGTGAAGAAGAGCTCGGATTATATAGTGACTTGACCCAGAGACCTCCTAGTGGGAGAGGTTTGTTGACACCGTACTGAAGCACAATATTTTCCACTTGATCAGTCAATAGCTTGTAACATTCTTCCATCCGTTATTATAAGTACACCACGTCCGGATGGAAAGCCTTGACAATTTCATAATCAGGGCCCTCCAGATCTTTCAGTGTAAGCTTTGTGATCCCGTACTGCTCATAGTACCATTTGATGAAGCTTCCTATGTCATCGTTAATGTTAAGAAGTGAGTTCTCTGGTAAGGAAACATGGTTAGCAGCGATGGCACTTGCCAAGTTGAGTTCAGGAGTGTGTAGATCGGATGATGGGGTTGACTAGGTTGGTTCTAGAGTGGCTGGTCTTTCATTCTTCCACCAGTCTTGAGTCTTATCCTTAGGGGGAGCAGACCGTATTGATCCTGAGGTTTCTACATTTTCTTTTCCAACAAAATTCTTCCACCAGTCTTTATTATGATTTAACCTTTGGAATATGCTTATTGGTGATATCTTCTTCATCTGAATTCGTCTCGTGGTTAATCGCAGACTCTTCATTCATTACACATTCTTCAAGAATGGGAGAGAATGACGATTTGTATCTTGAGTCAATCGATGTCCAGGCAACATGTTCCATAGATTTGGCTGACTTTGAAGATCTTTGGCCAGTGGAAGATCCTGGTTGACTCGATGATGGTGGAGGAGTGATAACATCAAATAGTCCTGAATATTAAGTGTCAATTTCCCCTGATAATGCTCGTTATTTATATCATTTATATGGATTTACGCTTGTTTTCCCTTGTTTTCCACTTTCAGGTAAATTACGAGCATTGGAGCAAAAGAGACGCGGAACTGGAAACAAATCTAAAGATTTATCACAGTATGATATTTTGAAGAAGTTACGGTGTAACTCATCTCTCACATTACGCCGTAACTATTGCGTGACTCAGTATGCCAACTTATCTAAAGGTTACGGCGTGACTCCTCCCAAAGGTTATGACGTAACTACATTAGGTCAAAAGAGGTTCCACACCGCTGATACTTATGCCCTAACTACTGCATCTCTTATGACGTAACCGATTTTATTGAAGACTATGGCGTAACCACTCTTTAGGTTACGCCGTAACCAGCAGATCTAGTGCATTTTACGAAGAAATAGAAGGTTACAGCGTAACTCCTATATTGGTTACGCCGTAACCTAGATCTGGCCTATAAATACCCCACGAATTCCAGCATTTCTAATCATCCCATTCCACACACAATACTCTGAGAACGTGGGAAAAATCTCAAGGCAGGTCTAGAGGAGCATACAGAGTTGTTTCCAAGGGAGAAGTCACCCCACTACGATAAGCATTAGCGTTTTATATTTATTTTACTTTCAATTCATGTATTTCGTACCTTTGAATATTGAATTGATTTTCATGAGTAATATGAGTGGCTAAGCACCTTTTGGTGCTAGCCTAGTTATGATTCCTTAATAGTTTTGTTTGCATTTACCTTTACTTCCGTACAATTATTTCTAAGTGTATGCATGCATAGTTCATTGGTAGCCACCCTTGGGTCGGTAGTTTTGAATGGCGGTAGAGGCCAATTTCCTAGGAGATATGACCAGATGACCCTAGGTGAGCGGACTGAGATGGGAAGGGTAGGATATGACGAACTGACGACCCTTTCTACTTGTGCGATTTCACCAACTGGTCACCTATCGTTTGGATGAACTTAAGAATTGGGGGGTGTAGTGTCTAAGTTCCTAACGGCTAGGCACTCACTATTATGAATCTAGCATGTAGCAGTACTTAATGACTTGGCTTAGGGGACCAGGAACAACATGACTTATGACGGTGCGCCTGATTTCTCCTGTGGTGGCATCTTTGGTGATAGGTTAGGGCGAATTGACCAAATGTTGTCCTCTCGAATTTGACCCCACCTAAAATAATTGGAATAAGTAGACGTAGACATAACTAGCTAGGAGGATTAACTAGGTTAGCACCACTTTCCTCTATTGATTTCCCTTTACCATTTATCTGCTTTTATTTACTTTATTCTACATTAGTAGTTTAATTAATTAAATCCCTATCGAAACTATTCTGTGACAATTAGACTTAGTAATAATCCAACACACATAGCTCTTGGGACGACCTCGGCTTTACCATTTACTACACTACACACGACCGGCAATTGGAGCAGATGTCCGTTTCGAAATCAAAGACCAATTTATGAGGGAGCTTCGCGCTAACCCTTTTTCAGGAAACAGGGACGAAGATGAATATGAGCACGTTGAAAATGTCCTATACATTGCAAGCCTTTTCAACATTTTTGGGCGTGTCTCATGATGCTGTTACGCTAAGGGTATTCCCAATGACTCTTACTGGAGCCGCCAGAAGATGGATCGAAAGATTGCCCGCTGGGGCAATTAATACTTGGGTGCTACTAAAGAAACACTTTATTCAAAGATATTGCCCGCCATGGAAGATTTCTAACTAGCTTTTGGAGATCCATAATTTCAAACAAGAAGACGACGAAACGTTGTACCAAGCTTGGGATAGATACAACGATCTCCTTTACAAAGGTCCTACCAATGATCTGAACAACCAGTAGAAGGTCAATATTTTCTAGAAAGGAATTAACGTAACTACAAGACAAATGCTGGACTATCGAGGACCTATCCCGAACAAGACTCCTACTCTTGCGATTGAAGCCATTCAAAAAATGGCGGATCACTCTCAAAAATGGCACGACAGAGGAAGTAAAAGAAACCAAGGCGGAAGTTTTGACGGAATTGCAGCAATCGCTAGTAAAATTGAAAATATCAATCGAGATATTCTGAATGTCAGAGAAACCGTTCATGCCATCCAAGTAGGTTGTGAAAGCTGTGGAGGAGGACATCTTACGAAGAATTGTCCTCGTGTGGACGAAGAGAATACTGAAGAAGCTAAGTAAGGAGAAAATCGAACATTTTACGGAGATAATCGAAATAGTAATGGTTATCGTGGAAATTACAACCATGGGCCTTATGGAGAAAGAAAGCCTAGTCTTGAAGAAACAATTAATAAGTTCCTGGAAAGTTCAGCCCAAAGGCAAAAGGAGCAAGATGAATGGTTGAAAGAATTCCAGGAAAACACTGACAGGAGCCTTTCCAAGCACGACACAACTCTGAAAAACCTAGAATCCATGGTGGAGAAGCTAAGTGAAAAAGTAAGGAGGGATAACGATAAACCTGAAGGATCTAAACCAGCTATGGAATGTAACGTGATTTTTGCTGATGATAACTCGAAGGGTCAAGCCATTAACACAGATTCAGGGGATGATTTCGTTGATAGATCTGAGTTACGCTGTAACCTGCCTAATGAGTTACGTCGTAACTATGTTTTTGACAGCGATAACGGGGTTATGAAGAATACTGACGAAAACGACTCTAACAAATTACGCAGTAACCAAGATACTCAGTTACGGCATAACTGGGATACATGGGCAGAAAAATTCCTCGATGTAGATGAATTGGGAAACGAATGGTCTCACGACATTGACTTGTGCCCTCTGCCCAAATCTAAGAAGAAATATCACTGGTGTAAAATGATATATGTTGTTAAGAAAATATTGGTATGATCTTTGGGCCTCGTGTGACCCAAGAAATGAGGTTTGCGACGGAGGGAGCAATAAGAATAGGGTCAGCCATAACAAATTTATGTGGCCTGCATATACTGATGATGAAAGGCTTGAGAGACTCTCCCTTGAAGATGAAGAAGAGCCACTTATCACTCACTGGTGTACTCCTGTCATCATAACTGACGAGGAGTCCACACGAGCATAGCCTACATGCAACCCCTTCCGTGAGTATTGCAATGGTAGGGATAGTGAAAGAGATGAAGAGTGGACATGCCCTCATGAGCGTGAAAGACATTGTATAAAGTTCGGTGACTTGGCATTTGATGACTGGTACGCGGAGCACATTCAGAAAAAGGAAGAGGCTAATAAAGACATATACTGCACGGATGAGCATTTAAGTGAAACTGACAACAAGGAATTACGCAGTCACTGGTGCGAAAGAGTAAAATCTCCTGGGGAAATTTTTTGGGCGTCATGCAACCCTTATTACGATATGTGTAACGCGAGAAGCAGCTCTGAGAGAATAGGTAAAGATGAATTCTTTTGGTCCTCAACCAATGATGAGGAGAGAACGAGTTTGCCTTGTCTGGACAACCTAGGATTCGATAGTTGGGTGAAGATTAAGTATGGACATTTGGACACGTTAACCAAAGATAAGATTTGGAAGGAGTACATGGATCGAGAAAATTCAAACAACGAAAGTCTCAACAACACGAGTGAAATAACAACTGAAAATGACAAAGAGTTGGTTAGAGATGAAAAAGAAGAATGCAAGCGCGTTCTAGTGGAGAATCTGCTCGATGAAGAATGGTTCAAAGGGTACAGCTTCTGATGATGATGATATTGAAGGGATCCTAGATTACCTTGAGTTGCAAGGTAATGAGGAGTTAACTGATCCCAACGACGAAGCTTACGAACAAAGGAGGTGCAAACTCCTGGGGATTCCCTACAAGAGACCACCTCCAACTATTGTCAAAAAATATGAATTCACTCGCTACCACTTGGGACCGAAAGAGAAATTTTGTAAAGTCCGGAAAATCGAAACCAATGAATACCTCCGAACTGCTTCGAATGTCGCCTGGATGAGGCATAACTTGATGAAAGATATTGAACAAGTGGGGCAAGTCTAAAGGCCCCCATAGAAGCCCCGCGGCTCTGAGTCTAACTTAAAGACTCGTAAATAAAGAAAAGTGCTCTTTCGAGAGACAACCTGAATTATCCCTTTCTTTTGTTTTATTTCCTTTTCTGTTGGGTTTGGAGTTTTCTAACTAGTTTTGCAGGAACGAGGAACTAATTGCTGCTGCAGTTTGCTGATCTGAACAGAGTTACGGCGTAACTCATCTTGGTGATTACGCCATAACCAGCCTTTTAGCAGTAGAATTCTTGACGCATTACCAATTTCGACGTAATACCATATCAGTGGTTACACCGTAACTACTCGCTTTGCAGCTTATACCAGGTTTTGCCAGTTACGGCGTAACTCCCTAAAAAGAGTTACGACGTAACTTTCCTCTGCTTTAATTCTTTCATTTTAAAACACAGTAACCTTGTATTAGTTTTTAAATGAACTTTGTGGGTATGTTCCCCGTAAACCCTCACGAGACTTCACTCGTCCACTTAGGACACCAAGTGGTTTAAAAGGCTTGTTGCATTCACTAAATGCAACCGTGATTCCTACGAAAGTGAGTTAGGTTTGTTTTTCATTTTTCATTTTTTCTTTTTAGAATTATGCTTGTCGGTATTGTGATTTCAGGGATTGAAGTTTGTTCATGATGCTTATACGAAGGCACGACTCTTTGTCGTGGGCCTTCCTTCTTTCTGGAGCAAATTTCAGGGAAGTTCTCGCTCTAGTTCTACCTTTCTCTTCACATTTATTTAATGCCTAGTACAAAAGGGACTTTGTACAATTCAAGTGGGGGACGGGAGTAGAATTATCTCTTGAACTTTATTTCGCCCTCATTTTTCTAGTTTATTTTGAAGTATTATGCCATTTTTAAAATTTTGACACGTTCTTCTTAACCTAACTAGATTAGACCTTAGCCGAGCACATACAACCCTTGATATTATATGGTGAGATTAGCCTTATCCGTTTCCAATATTTTACCCCAAATCCACCAAATTAAGAGTGTGCCGGTAGCTTGTAAACTTTAGAACTTGGCCTTTGCATCATTTCGAGACCATAGACGAGGTATGTTGAGTTAGCTTGATGTAGTTGGACTTTTCAGTTTTAGAAGGCAATATTATAGGATTATCACCCAAACAGCCTACCATTGTGAGTCTATCGATTAGTCACCTCGACTTTTCGACCCCCATGTGAAACCCTTTTGTTGCACTCATCTTTAGTACAAGATACCCCTAGATACACCCTTCATAGCCATTCCTTTCATTTTGTTAACCCGATATATTGTTTCGATACACCTATACACCTTAGCCTACCCTGTAGTCTTTATTTGTAATTGGGAAGTCATCATTTGCCTAAGTTCAAGGTTCAAGTGGAAAGGTTCGGAAATCACGCTTTCACAAACAACATTTCTGAAGATCATTGAAGACCCCCCGAATTCCCATTGTTCATATCAATTGGGGGGATATTATGTTAGTATTTATTGTTATGTTGAAAAAAAATAGTTTTTATGATTATGCTATTGTAAAGTGCGATGTTATAAGCACTGTAGTATGAGCTTTATTGATTTAGTATCGAGGAGGCCACCTCGGTCACATTTGAAGATTGGATTTGGTAGTTATACCAACAGTTGGAGATAAGGTAGTGTGCCCATCACGACGTCCTCTAATGACACATCTACCTTGCATTTCATGATCCGGTTTCTTGACTTCTAAGCTTGAACTTTGGGCGGACGGTAAGTGGTGATGACTTGGTTATAGATTTAGACTACCTGCTTGTTTTTTATTGGGTTTTTAGATAGATAGGTTACCCAACTTTCCAACTTTATTCGCCTAAGTTACCAAACTTTTTTTTTGTGCAAACAGGGTATTGAGGTATACGGGTTCGCCATTCAGGTTACTGAACACTAGAACCTTGTTCATTTAGGTTACCCCAAAAACTGGTAACCGGGAGATTGACTTATTACATTGTCCACCTCAGCTTTTTGTGGGCCCCATTGTCCAACTCAGATATCCACTTACCATTACTAAACATATAGGTTACTCAACTTTGCGATTTTGTTCGTCTAAGTTACTGAAGTTTTTTTTTGTTCAATTGGGTTACTAATATATATTTATTTACATAGCTAGCACTCTCCTCTTTGCTTGATCACAAAACTCATAGAATAGTTTAATTAGTTTAATTTATCGTTTTAGTAGTTATAATTAAATCAAATCAAAACCCCTTGCAGTTACTCCCTCACTAGGTTAATTCTAGATAACACTACTCCTGAGAACGACCTCGTACTTACCCCACTGGCTACATCTGATCGGGTACAATACATGTGAAAGTGTCTTTAGGTACAGTCCGGCAAAATATAAATTTAAAAATACCTCCCATGCAGTTACTCCCTAACGTGAGGGCTAACATTGTATTTTGGTTTTAACGATCGTTAGACAAACTACATGGACGATTTATGTAATTTACTCTTTAAAAACAAAACAAATTTTAATTTTATTATAATAAATTAAAAAAACTATTTTTAATTTTTCTTTAAATTTTATAAAAAATAAAAAAATTTATAATAAAACTAAAAAAAAATAATTTTAATATTATTATAATAATTTTTTTTTAACAATTTTTTCTTTTAAAAAAGTTAATTATATTAAAAAAATTAAAATAAAATTAAAAAAAAAAATAAAATAAATAAAATAATTTTATTATAAAATGGATGAGAGCGTATAAAAAAACGTTTTTATACGGTTTCATCCGTTTTATACGTTTCATTCGTTTTTATACGGTTTCGTTCGTTTTTGTATGAAAACAACGTACAAAAATATATGAAAACAACGTACAAAAATGTATGAAAATGTATAAAAACGGATGAAAACGTACAAAAACGGATGAAAATGTATAAAAACGTATAAAAACTTGAGTAACCTAATTGAACAAGAAAAACTTTAGTAACTTAGGTGAACAAATTCGCAAAGTTTAGTAACTTATTTGTAGAAAAACCCTTTATATAAATATTATTTTTAAATTAATAAAAATAAAAGTCAGCTGCCAGCGTGGCACGCAACTGGGTATCAAAGGTTAAAAATAGTTCGGTCAGTAATTTGTCCGGTAACGATAGTCCAATACCCTGTTTCCACAAAAATAAAGTTTGGTAACTTAGGCGAATAAAGTTGGAAAGTTAAGTAACCTATCTATCTAAAAACCCTTTTTTATTTTACACCAATTATATATCCCATGTCTTATCCTACCCTTTTAGTCATGAAGCGTGTCTAGGTGATGCAGCGAGCAATCTTTGGTGTCTTGGCCATGGATTTGATCATGTATCATTGATTTTGTCCACTTTGCTGTGACATGTTAGTAATGACGAGTCACCCCTTAACCTTTGTTGTGTCTACCCATATTGCCTTCGAGAATTGTTTAGCCCGTAACTCTATTGGTGGAGATTTGTGTAACCGCCAAGCTTATGATAGAATACATGCTATGACTGTGTGATTGAGTGATCACCCCGAAATTGACACTTAGAATAGTTGAGAGATTTGAGTGTTTGTTCCCCTTTCGTGAGGTGTTCGGCTTTGTTTTATTCTAGCATAAGTGATTTGTAAACTCATATTTTCCAGGTTATGGGAGATATCTTTTTAGGAATCTATCTAATAAGGTCTACTTGAGGGCAAGTAGAGTTCAAGTAGGGGGATATTTGATAACATCAAATAGTCCTGAATATTAAGTGTCAATTTCCCCCGATAATGCTCGTTATTTATATCATTTATATGGATTTACGCTTGTTTTCCATTGTTTTCCACTTTCAGGTAAATTACGAGCATTGGAGCTAAAGAGAGGCGGAACTGGAAACATATCTAAAGATTTATCACATTATGCTATTTTGAAGAAGTTACGGCTTAACTCATCTCTCACGTTATGCCGTAACTATTGCGTGACTCAGTATGCCAACTTATCAGAAGGTTACGGCGTAACTCCTCCTTAAGGTTATGATGTAACTACATTAGGTCAAAAGAGGTTCCACGCCGCTGATACTTACGCCGTAACTACTGCATCTCTTACGACGTAACCGAGTTTATTGAAGACTACGGCGTAACCACTCTATAGGTTACGCCGTAACCAGCAGATCTAGTGCATTTTACGAAGAAATAGAAGGTTATGGCATAACTCCTATATTGGTTACACCGTAATACTCTGAGAACGTGGGGAAAAGCTCAAGGCAGGTCTAGAGGAGCATACGGAGCTGTTTCCAAGGGAGAAGTCACCCCACTACGATAAGCATTAGCGTTTTATATTTCTTTTACTTTCAATTCATGTATTTCGTACCTTTGAATATTGAATTGATTTGCATGATTAATATGAGCAGCTAAGCACCTTTTGGTGCTAGCCTAGTTATGATTCCTTAAGTGTTTTGTTTGCGTTTACCTTTACTTCCATACAATTATTTATAAGTGTATGCATGCGTAGTTCATTGGTAGCCACCCTTGGTTCGGTAGTTTTGAATGGCAGTAGAGGCCAATTTCCTAGGAGATATGACCAACTGACCCTAGGTGAGCGGACTGAGACGAGACGGGTAAGATATGACCAACTGACGACCCTTTCTACTTGTGCGATTTCACCAACTGGTCACCTATCGTTTGGATGAACTTAAGAATTGGGGGGTGTATTGTCTAAGTTCCTAACGGCCAGGCACTCACTATTATGAATCTAGCATGTAGCGGTACTTAATGACTTGGCTAGGGGACCAGGAACAAAAGGAATTATGACGGTGCGCCTGATTTCTCCTGTGGTGGCATCTTTGCTGATAGGTTAGGGCGAATTGACCAAATGTTGTCCTCTCGAATTTGACCCCACCTGAAGTAATTGGAATTAAGTAGACGTATACATAACTAGCTAGGAGGATTAACTAGGTTAGCACCACTTTCCTCTATTGATTTCCCTTTACCATTTATCTGATTTTATTTACTTTATTCTGCATTAGTAGTCTAATTAATTAAATCCCTATCGAAACTATTATTCTCTGACAATTAGACTTACTAATAATCCAACACACATAGCTCTTAGGAGGACCTCGACTTTACCATTTACTACACTACACACGACCGGGTACACTGCCCGTTAGTGCACTAGGGTAGACCATAGGTATAGCGAGACACTATAAATATTAAGACCTGGTCTGTAAAACCTGCATCAAGGAGGCGGTGGATTTGCCTTGGGAGTATCTGAAATACCAAAAGCTCCAGCTGCTCCTAATGAACCAGGAAGCACCGGATGGTGGAGGAGGAGGTGGCGGTGGAGAAAACGTAGATGGTGGCTTTGGGGAATCATGTCTCCTCCTCTTTTTTCGTCTTCTTTCACCAATGTCCTTCAAATACTGATCATAGTTATCACGATCCAAGGACTTTTCCAAAGCTTCATACAATTGATTGTGTTCATCATGCTCCTTGTATTCTTTTGTGTCATACATGTGTTGCACGATATTCGCTTTCATGTCGGAGGTAGGGAGGTCTCTGAACCTTGCATGCAGAGGCGCTTTCATTGCCCATTCGACTGCCTCTTTAACATGTTCTTCAATTGCATTCATCACCTGATGGTCGAAATTGAGTTTTTCCAGCTTGGACAGATGAATACCATGATGTTTAATCACTTTTGGCAGGTTCTGCTTTTCTAAGGCTTTAATCCATTTAAGAGCTTCTTCCATTTGCAGCTCTACCTTAGTGTTTGTAGGTGGTGGTGGTGGGAGTGCGGTTGCAATGATGGTTGTTGTTGTTGTAGAGGTTTTTACGGGATGTGGGATTGCAGTTGAGGTTGTCAGTGTAGGTACAGACATTGTTGGAATCATAGATGAATCTTGTTGAATCGTAACTGAAACCATGGAGATGGCCTCTTTCTCTTCATTGGTCTTTTCAGCTTCAACATCAGTGGGTCTGTCTTCAATGAATTGGTCTACAAAGTTGAGATCATGTTCAAGGTTCTGATAGGATAAAAGATTTCCTGTAGATTTGTTAGGTTCCTTCAGGCGTGTTTGGTCATTTGTTCTTTGTTTGAGGTTTTCCTGAACATATGGGTAGGCGGTTGACACAAAATCCTCCGCAACAAAACCGCTATCTTCAGAAGCAACTTCCTTTTCTGTATTCCCTAACCGGAACCCTTCATCTTTACCTACCTCAGCATGAGACTCAGTCTGGATTTCCGGCTCATTCAAGTCTACATTACCACCCTCGGTATCCTGAAATTCTGACTCGGTGTCACTAGACTTGACACTGAGTTCAGGATTTGGAGAATGTTCCTCTCCAGCTTCAATTAACTCCGTAGCTTGTGATGATTCTATGTTTCACTTCTGGAGTATGCATTTGCTTGTGGTCTTGTGAGTTGGATAGGAAATGGTCATCAACGTCTGAGCAACCTACTCAACTTCCTCAATTCCCTTACCATTACCTTCAATTTCTGGAAGGGAGTGACTTTTCCCAGAGTATGGTTCTTATATGGTCACACCCTTCCTCAGACATCTTGGAGACTCCTCTTGTTCCATTAAACTTGCTTCTATGCCTTGTTGAAGGTTAAAATCATCAAGATCTTTTGGGGATGGTTCAGTTCTTGCCTCCTTAGATCCTCTTCCCTTTCCCTTTACACCTTTTCTCTTCTTCTTTCCTTGAATAGATGAATCCTCGATAGTAGACTTGTCTTGGCGTTTCTTGGGAAGAGTAGCATAAGAGTATTTGGTGAACCTTTGAGTTGGTTTTGTTTTGCTTGTTGATTTGGTTGGGGTAGGGGTTGGTAATTCACTAGTGAGAGACTTGCTTGCCTTGTTTAGATAGTATTAATAGTAAGAGGCAGTGACAATATTGTCTGAGAGGAGAGCATCCGGTATAGCCTTGCCAAAGATCTCATGATTTGAACCTTTATCTGCAAATTTGAGATATCCAAGAACATGCTCCTCTGAAGCAAGATGAAGTGCATATTCGCTACTAGGGTGGAATTAATGCTTGGCCTGAAGGTGTTTGATAATGAGCTTGGAGAATCTAATACTAGGGATCACACACGCATGCACTTTCTTCTTGCCTTTAATTATTTGCGCTTTCTTTTCCTTGTCACTAATGAAAGTTTGAATTGATTGCGTGAATTCCTCCCAAATTCTCTCAGCATAGTCCATGTTGGCTTGATTTACAATTCCCTACAAGATTTGCAGCACCGGAGCCCTTGGTCTCTCAAACTAAGAAGTCTTTCCAGTGAGGCACAGGTTTAGAATGGTGGTGATTGCTCTCCATGGTTGATACATTTCGTTGGTGATAATTGACGATACAGTTTTGACAACTGAAGGATACCCCAAGTCATTGACAAAATTAATTAACTCATTTGTAGTTGGTGGAGGGGTGAAATGTTTGTTTTCATCCAATGGTGTGATTTGTAAAGTGTCTCTGATGGTATCCTTTGAGAGATCATACCATACTTCATCTAGCTGAAAACTGTATACCGCAGTGATTTTGTCCCACTTTACTGTATCCCAAAACTGCTGAAGGTAGATTAAGGGAATCGTGGTGCATGAAGTGAATGCACTAAAGAAGTTCGTGTGCTTTATAATATCCACTGCAATCTTGTAGATAGGATTTGGCTGAGAATTTGCCATATCTACAGTAGGATCTCGTTATCAGTTGGTGATAAGGATTTAAAAGGTACCATTTTGAGGGGTCGTTTAAGTCCTTATTTGATCACTTTTGTATCCGTTATTGCTTAATATCGTTCCTTTTCACTTTTTAGGTCTCTTAAAGGCAAAATGCTGGAATGGCACTTATTTGGACGAAAAGGCGCGAATATATGAAGAAAATGGCCAAAGTCAAAATCGAGACACTCACAGTTGCTGAAATTAGAAGGCGACAGCGTCAGGTGCTAATGGCGACGCCGTCCCAAAATTGTTGTGACGGTCCAGAACCCAAAACTCGTATTTTCAAGTGACGACGTCCAGTTGTAAAAGAGTAGGCCGTCGCTACTCAGACGGCCTAGATGCAATCCAGACGACGTCAGAAGCTGAAGAGGACGGCGTCACGGACATAAGGTGACGCCGTCGCAAGGTTAACATGGCCAAGACGAAACCCTAATGGCGGCGACACGACGGCGTCACAAAACATAAGGTGACGCCGTCGCATATGTAATCTTATATATAGAATCCGAATTTTTCAGTCTTTTGTGGAGAGTCTTTTGGAGTAAAAACCTAAAACCGAACCTAAGGTGTCTTGTACAGTATTTTAGGGTTTTAAACCCTATCTTACATCAAGATAAGTCTTTACTTCATTAATTCAATTATGTCTTTGATTATTTGTGTGTATGCTTGCATGTTCTCCATGTCCGGCTAATTTATTTGTGTGTTTGCTTAGAAAGTATGAAACTTAATTATTGAATATTGATTGGTTGTTTCTTATCTTAGTTGATATATGATCTAGTAATGCGATAGGTCATTCGTTGTGTACTTAATGCTTGATTCATCTTTGTGAACCTTAGAATATAATTACCTGAGTAGTTGTAGGCTAAACCATCCAAAGAGTGCCTTAGAGTAGGAGTTTATCATCCCTAGTGGGTTTGTAGACGAGACCCTTTGGTAAGTTCAAAGAGTTAGGGAGAAACGCATACCCTACAACTTTAGACACACAACGCAACTAAGAATAAGACGTGACAACTCAACCATCAATAGGAGATAATTAAGGAGTAATACAACCTAAGTAAACACATCTTTAAACTATCATACGAGCACACATTAATTAGACATAGACTCCCACAACCTTAGTTTAGATAATTAGATAATAGTAGAGTAATCGGTAGAAATACCAACCCCCCCCCCCCAAATCCAATACCCGAGATTCGTACCTTTCCCTTTCATAAAATATAAAAAGATAAAAAATAATCTTCCTCAACCTTAACCTTAGTGTAGTAACTCCTTACTAGCATTCCTATTCCCCTAGAGAACGATATCAATACCCGTGGCTTACCCTAATTACTACACTACAACGATTAGGTTCACTGCCTAGGGTGTTATAAAACTTGCTCGAAGAAAAGGAAGTTTCCTTGACCCCGAACGACGCGTGTAGCGTTATCAGTTGGTGTCGGTGGTGGGATAGTAGCAGCTTGGTCAACTGGTGTAGTCATTTCAGCCATTATATTTGTACAAACACATTCATAAGAAGAGACATATGTGGAATGGTTACGTTAGATGAGACACAACTTTGAGGCTTTGGACAAGAATGACCAAAAACCAAGACATTGGGAAACATAAGACACCAAGATAGCATAAAAGCACTTAATGAGATAGGGCACAATCCCGGGATTATGTCACTTTGATCAACATTAAACGTTAGACAAAACTCTGTTTTGACAACTTGTGATGATCAAGTCTCAAGTGACAAATCTCAAGTGGACAAGTCACAACTTAGTTAAGACACAAGGGTCAACTCGCAAAATGACAGAACGCAAAGATCAAATCTCAATCAATCCACACAAAAAATATCAAACCGCAGCAGACAAATCGCATAACATTACAAAACGCAATGAGGGCAAATCACAAAAGCTCAAAACGCAGTTGGACAAACCGCAATAGTCAAGTCGCAAGAGCCAAAACACGATAATTGACAAATCAATGTATCATAAAATTTTTTGAATGGTAGGTCCTAAAGTTTACAGTAAAATATTCTTCACATAAAAAATCGCAGGAATTGTGATTTGAATCAAACCGCAACTAAGATGGACCATACAAAACGCATAATTTGAACAAATCGCTCCCACCGATTATTAAGGCAAACCGCAACTTAACACATCGCAACAGATAGTAGTCTAACAAAACGCAAATAAGAATAGTTTACTCAAATCGCAATCAGAAACAATTTTCCAAACCTCAACCAAGAACTTTGTATCAAACCGCAAGTAAGATCATGAAGACAAAATGCAATCAAGAACTATTTCACCAACTCGCAACCAAGAACATAAAAACAAAATGCAAGCAGGAACATTAATAACGCGCAACAAAGAACATTCATAAAATTTGTTCCTATAATCGTTACATGAACCATAACAGATCAATCAATCGCAACCAATATTAAGACCTCCTAATAACATCCTAACAAAACTAACCATAACAATAGGCATCAATCAGGTCAAGAGAAAAAGGACAAAAACCTCAAATTAATTGATTCAAGAAAATTTCAATGAGGGAAACAAAATCAACACTCACGTAAGCAATAAAAAGATCATTTATGACTAAACCCAACAATTAATCATGGAAAGAACCATAAACCTATGAAAGTGAGGTGAAACGCTATGAAACCTAATCAAATTAAATAATGAACGAAGCTTAGGGATGTGAGGATACCAAATATAGTTCACTAATTGATAACGACCAATAACAGATCATACCTAAGGAAGATACACTCAAACAGTCAATTAGGGTTAAATTGCAAAGAAGAATGTGGGAGAAAAGATGACAGTGAGTTTTGACTAAGGATGGAAAAGTCAGACAGGACAAATCGCAAGCCATTTTATATCCTAAGTTTAAGTTTTGGGGAATTACAATACTGGTCCTTCAACTTATCAAAACGCAAACCTATTTTATTCTTAACTAGATTCATGTTTTGGCACCATTGACCCGTTACATTTCATAAGGTTTATAAGTATTGAGATTAATTACAGTTTGGTCCCTCTCATTTGATTTACTCATTTAAGTATCACACATTGGCAATTTTGGTCCTTCTTATGACACAAGCAATATAGGATTCATGCTAATAACATTAAAGCCAAGCTAAAAATAATTTAGAACCAAGCAAGAGGGACAAAGTATAGGCATAAAGCATACACACATGGACCAAAGGTAATACATATAAGATAGACATTGTCTCAAGACACTGGATAGAATCAGTGAATCGAAGCTGCTTAATAGATGATATAAATTTTGAAAATTACTCTCCCCCTCAGTCAATGACTCGTGTTCAAGTAAAGCCATTCCAGCCATTGATTGAATATGAAAAATTTATGCACACTTGAATCCAATTGATTTAAAGACATCCTTTAACAACTACGTGAGAAACAAATACTTTTCTGACAACTCATATATAGAAAAATATTTTAATAGGAATTTTTTGAAAAACACATTTGAACTTTTGCTCGAACTTCATCTAAAGACCCGTGTCATTATTGAATGAAATTTCTAGTACCGTAGATGTTATCGATACCATAAGACATGCCTTGGAAACTATTTTTGGTATTTTTTAGTTTTTCAAATTTTTATAGATTTTTTGAGTGTTTAAGATATGTACAACGTGGAAAACTGTGTAGAGTATACCAGTAGTGGATATACTCTCATATGAGGTTTGTTAAAACATGAGTCCTGAGCTGAAGTGTTTAGGAATAATAGTACATGCACATCAATACTGAAATTATGGAGCTCCTAAACTAGGAGACATCTGATCCTTAGGCACCTAGACCATGATTCTTTTCTTGATAGAAATGATTAATGTACCTGCAATTGAGTGAGGAACACATGCACTAACATCACAAGTATGTTTGCATTTAAGTGGGTTAGCAACAAATGTATCCAAACTTTTGGGAATTTCACAATCAACCTTGGTGTTGCCATCGGTGGTCAATTTGCTGGTAGGAATCCATATAAGTCCAATATTCTTAAAAATTATACCAGTTGGTATCCACTTAAGGCAAGATCTAGGAGTGTTTAACTTCTTAGGCATAGTGGAAGATGTATCCTTATTCCTAGTTTTTGAGGCTTTATCAGTACGTATTTTCCTAGGAGAAGGATTAGTTTTATGAGGCTTCATTCGTGACGGATACGGAAGTGTTGTTTCCCGGTTAGTCTTTTCAGCACTAACGGAAGCATCCTTGGGCTCAGACGTCAGGACAACCGTGGGTTGTACATTCTCGGTACTCCCCTTATCAGTAGGAAGCACCGGTTCCTTTGTCACCCCGGTCTCACGGCCTACCACACGAGAAGGAGAAGAAGAAGTAGTAGGAACCGTGGGTCCATCATAAGCTACACCACTTCGGGTAGTGATCGCTTTCATGTCACTTCTCGGGTAGGGAATTGTGTTACTCGGAAGTGAACCGGAACACGAGGATTGAGAATAAGAAGTAGAAGGTTGATTGGATTGAAGCAAACAGGTTATCATGTTTCTCAATTCATTAGTTTGCTTATAATTGTTTGCATCCATTTCCCTCTTGAATTCAGTCCTCATGCTGGTGATTTGAGTTTGCAAACTTTTAATGGTGTTATCGGAGTTCTTCATGTAAGTTAGAAACTCGTTCGGAGAAACTTGATGAGGTGGTTGATAAGGTTGAGGTGGAGGTTGTTGATAAACTTGAGGTGGAGGAGCTTGGTAGTTTTGATTCCAATGATTGAGATTAGCTCCTTGGTTTTGATTGTAAGACTGATTTTGATAACGGTCTTGGTTTTTTTGAGGAATGGGTGCAAAACCTGGTGGTCCCATTTGGATGGCATGGTATCCTTGGTTCTG
This sequence comes from Chrysanthemum seticuspe, assembly GCA_019973895.1. Taxonomy (NCBI): domain Eukaryota; kingdom Viridiplantae; phylum Streptophyta; class Magnoliopsida; order Asterales; family Asteraceae; genus Chrysanthemum; species Chrysanthemum seticuspe. The sequence continues at coordinate 243,837,173 of BPTQ01000001.1, forward strand.
ATGTTGAACCGGATTAGCAGCGGCTACAGAAGCCTTTCGGATATCACCATCCATTGTTTCTTAGTTTTTGAACTTTCTGGATCATTACATGGTTTCTTAGTTTGTGAACTTTCTAGATCATTACATGGCACGGTATCCTTGGTTCACGAAATTTAGGTAATTCTGGATCATTACATGGTTTCTTAGTTTGTGAACTTTCTTCCTTTCTTTGTATGCAATTTCAAGAGAAATGCAATGTTTTTCAAGTTTTTAAAATTTGTTTGAAAGTTCATTAAATGCTTCTTTATCAACCATGTCATTTGTTTTGAAATAATTAGTCTCAGTTTCAACCAAAGAACATAATGCAGTATCATGTTTAGCATCATGATCAATTTGTACAAGTATATTGGCAGATGCATCATGTTGAACAGTTAAGAGTACCTGATTTAGGAAAACCAATTATAAAAGTTTGTGGTATTTGGGTAACTCAAATGTATTATATTTGAGCACCGAGATCGTTCCAAGAGAGAAATGAATGGAATTTTCAACTCACGTCGCGTTTATCGGGATTTGAAAGGGTAAAGGGAATATTTTGATGATTTCTAAACTACGGGGCAAGGGAAAGTAATGGGAAACAATTAAGGCCACAAAATATATAATGCAAACGAGGAATTACAATTAATAACGCAAATTTAAACTAATTACGCAAATAACAAATTAACTAAAACGTGAATAAAATGCAAACTACTCTAAATTAACCCCTAAAAGCGTGCTAAAATTATTCTACAACTAAAAATGCAATTCAAAAGTTATTTAAAATATAAAAATAATTTTTATGATTTTTCTTGAATTTATTCGAATTAAAAACTAATTTTTAACTTTAAAAATATAACTAAAATACCAAATATTATGAAAACTTAAGAGAAAATTACAAAACTATTTTTCAAAAATTTAAACTAACTAAAAATAATTTTCAAAACTAATTTTGTATTTTTCTGACTTTTTATCTAATATCTATGAATTTAAAACTATTTTAAACTAATTAAATTGCTAAAAATTACTATTTAAGCTAGGAAAATTAAGGAAAAATATCTTTTATATATTTTTGATTTTTCTTAATCTAGGAAAATTGAAATTATATTTTTTTAGGTTTTTGTGATATATTTGCAATAAAAGCTGATTAAAAAGTGCTAAAAACTATTTTAAATGGAGAAAAATAGCAAAAAATGATAGAAAAATATGAAAATTTCCAGAAAAGTTCTAAATATGATGGAAAAGCTAGCAAAATTGCTAGAAACTACTTGTGAACGCAGATTATACTAGTTGCAATGAAACTAAATGGGAAAAGCTAAATGAAATTAAGCTATAAGCTAATTTAGTTATCCAGAAGCTAAGTAAAGCTGATTTATGACTAATCTAACCTAAAATGACCAACTGCAACTACTTGAAATCAAATGAACTCGGCTTATGAGTAATAAAGCTATTCCTAATCCTAAATGACAATAAATCCAATCAGACCTGATGCACTGTCTTTCAGCTTATCTACAAGCTGAACAATAAGTTCAAACACAAATCCAGAAGTTGGATTATCTAAACCACCAACCAAAATCTTTGCAGACCAAGTTTTAGCAAGTTTAGACAAGTATTGAAGAATTTAGAAGCTTATGAAAGATCTGTGATGAACTCAGTATTAACTGAGTTCATGCAAAGGGCAGTTTTAATGAAAATGGCCAAGTTTAAGATTAGATTTGATGAATTTATAAAATTCACAAAAATAAACCAAAAATACACTGACATTAACCATCAACTAAAATTACTAATTCCATAATTTCATTAAATTTTAACCACAGATGAAGATTTTAAAAATCCTTAAAGATCAATGTACAGAAACCTCAATGACAATTTGACTTTTTTAGACAGATTTGAAATTTGACTTTTATGAAATTCAATCACTTAAATTTGAATGAAAGTTATGTTTTATGATAAAAGGAAATAAGATTCAGCTATTTTACCCACTTTTATATCTAAATGCAAATTATGCTAAGCTGATTCAAACTGAAGTTAAAATGAGAACAGTTAACAAGTGATTTTGACTTTGAGTGATCTAATATGCAAACTAATGACTAATTTGGATAAACTAAACCTAAATGAGACTAGAACAATTGAACTTAACCTTTAAATAAACCTCAAACTCAGATTAATACCTAATGCCAAACACTACTTTTTATAACAGAAATGCAAATTTAAGACAGCAAACTACTTAACCTGTCTAATTTAATACTTAATCTAAATATAATATACCAAATTACACCTAAATGCAATGATCTAAATCACCAATGACCTCAGATTCAAAAACAAGCAAATTGCTGCAAGTTTATATCAGATATGAGAATGAATGACAACAATAATCTAGATTAAAACAGCAATCATAACAAGCAATATTTAAACTATACTACACTATATTAAGCAACTTTAAACAATAACTACTACTCTACACAACAGATTCAAAATTGAGAAGGATTTTGAACTTACAAGTGGTCCAACCACTATGGTTTGCAACTGTTAACAAATAACCCCAATTCAATGCTTATTATTAACCCCAAATCAAACTGCAAACAAACAAATCTCTGGTCCAAAACTGCAAATCAACCCATTCCTTGCACAGTTGACTAACTTTGACTATTTGATGATTTGAAGTAAAAGGATTGTAGAACTGAGTAGATTACAAAATAAGCACTAAATAAGCTATAGGGAAGCTTATTAGAGCTTAGGATAACAAAAACATAAGCTGAATTCAACTTTAGATCAGATTAAGGATATTTTTTATTTTTAGAATATTTTTCTATTTTTTTGTGATTTATGTTTAGAGAATTATATAAGCTGAAAATAAATTGTAAATAAGCTGATATGATAACTGAAATGAACTTAAGCTACTGAAATCATAAAAACAGAAATTGAAATTAATAAGAGAGTTAAAGCTAAAACGATTTTATTACTAAAAGCTTGATTACAAAGTAAAATTCAAATACAGAAATTAAACTAAAATATTTAAAATAACAATAAGCTAAATTTCTACTCAGAAACTACTTGTAATTACATCTGTGAATACAAAGGTTAATATAGGAGAGCCTTAGGTCTTGGAAGGATCTGGAATTCAGAATTTGTGCTTCTTTTGAGTCTTATTCAGCCGTTAGATCAATCCCCACCTCACCAAATCAATCTGAGCCCTTGATATGACATGTACACGTCCCATCATCCAATCAAATGCAATGAAGTCACATGGATGGGTGACTTGTCATTCCATGTCAGTGAGTGTGTCAGAGAATTGTACTATTTTGCCCATGAATTGCTCTAATTTTGGTTAATTGGTCGCGGGGTATTTTAGGGTTCTTAAAAATCTTGGTAAATATGATTTGGGGATAAACTTGGGTGGCGGGTAAAAGTAAAAGTATTTTTTATTTCGTTTGACTTATTTGACCATGTCTCGTGGAAGGGGTTCAATGGTAGTTTGGACAAGGTCCAAAAAGGTGCAAAGGTTCAATAACTTATGAAATTTGACCGGTTATAAGATTTGTTGACCATGGGCTTTGGTTTAACGGGTATGGGCTTGGGGATTATATGGGCCAAGGATAAATGGTTTGGACTTGGATTTGAGTTGTAATCTGAATATGATAATAGGGACCAATCATGTAAAGTGTGAATCTCCAAGGACCAATTGTGTCAACTTTGAAAAGTATTTCCAAGGGCCATTCTTAATATTTCCGAATAAACCAAGGACCAATTTTTCCAATCCTGAAACTCCAGGGGTATTTTCTGACAATTGCTGAAACATGATGGACTGATTTTGCCAATTCTTTAAAGTTGATCCAATCTTTCATAAATCATCCTTTTAGCATCAAAATCTTCAAAATTACTCATTTATAATTTCCCAGCTCAGCTTTTGCACTCTTTTCCTTCTCGTGCTCGGGTTTTGTCTGATTTGTCTTTTTGTTGCATGTTTTGTCATATCCGTACCTGCACATGCATAAACTCAAGAAACCAAAAAATATTAGGAATAAACGGCTCTTTCTTGGTTATTTTGGGTCTATTTTGGTAAAGAAATGGTATATGTTTTAGCACATACCAAAATACCCCAAACTAGACGATTGTCGTGTCCTCACGCAATGCAATCAACTCACGCTTCTAAAACCAAGGATTTCAATCTCTTTCTATTAAACCTATGAAAAGTAGCAAAGATTCATCAAAAGAGATTAAGAAACCCTTAATTCTAAAAATGCCCCGTTTACCTTTTAATTCTCATATAGATATTACGATTAAGCACATTATGATTATGAGTAACGGTTTGTTGAACTTTCACGTCGATCAATAACTCCAACATTTTACAAATGACATTTTAGGATCACGGAGTAGGAAACACAACTCAGCGAGGAGTGACCATAAGGATAGAATACATCGTCCCTGATTTTTCACAAGTCCCCAAACTAAGCGTAAAATCGAAATCATTGTTAAATATGACTTTAGATGCTAACACTACCCATGGAAGTTACTTGTGTAATTACCTTTTCCTCCCATTTTCCTATTTTTCCTCTATTTATTTTATTTTTGGTGAGAAATGAATTTCTTCAAGTTTCTCGTTTCGATAATTTTTACTCCGATAAAGATATAAAGCTAAGTCGCTAATTAGTTATCTATCTGTTAGGTCACTAGTTTTACAACACAAGCATCAAGAGAAGAAATAAGATGAAGAGAAGAGGTCGGATGAACAACTCACGAACACACACACACGTATATATGTTGAACGGTTATGCGTAGAAGGTGAAATGTAAATGAATTGAACAACCAACCCTCAAGTGAGGGTTATTACATAGTATTTATAGGAGGGAAGCTAGGGCAACACTCCTAGTCCCTTCCTTTCTCCTATGGGCTTGGGCCTAAGCTCGTGGGCCTTCTACATAAGCTTAAGGCTAATAACAAACATAAAGGCCATAATAAAACTAACTATTACATATGAATCACTAACACTTGATTAAGGTTTATGAGTGATTCCAACAATCTCCCCCTAAGTGTTAGTGGTGAATAAATATAAACGGTGAAGGCGTTGATGTAATAGTAGCTTTGACGTCTTCTGACATTCTGTTGGAATCACTCCTAAACAGTATTTCAAGTATTTATATTTCATATGTAATAGGTAGCTTTATTATGGCCTTTATGTTTGTTTAAGGTCAAGCTTATGTAGAAGGCCCATAAGCTTGATCCAAGCCCAATAAGGAATAGGGAAGGAGAGGGAGTGTTGCCCTAGCTCCTTGCCTATATAAACTATTGTAAACCCTCATTTGAGGGTTGGTTGTTCAAGTTATTCTCTCATTCACTCCTTTGCATAACCGGTTTCATATTATACGCATGTGTGTGTGTGTTTAGCTTGTTCATCCGCCTTCATCTCTTTCTCTATAAGCTTGTGTTGTAAAACTAGTGACCTAACAGTGGTATCAATCGCCAAATAGTTGGGTGTACACGTTTGTTTTTGAAGTTTTGATTTTGGGTCTTACGCGTAAAGATAACACAATCTTTGGTTCGCTTAAAAACTAATTTTTTACACTTTTGAATCCAAGATTCTTGTACTTTCAACGTTATTAGGTGTTAAACTATTGGTTTTTGGCAAAAAGTTTGGAACTTTACGTGTTTTTCCTTGTTTTTAAGCTTGTTTTTGTACGCAAGTGTTATCCTACGCGTAACTGTTTTAAGTGCTTTGGATCATCAAGTTTCACACTTTTGTGTTATTTTGGTGTTATTGAAGCTATTTCAACACACAAAAACTGGTTTAGAAACACATTTGGATAGAATCAAAGTTACGAGTAATCTTACGCGTAACAAAACCCTAAAATTACGCGTAAGACTTTCCTTGGTTTGATCTTCAATTTTCTGGTTTATTCCGTGTTTTCTTACTTGGATAAGTCTGAAAATACGTCGACTTTGGATATCTTTTGCACTGTGAAGTGTAAAAGATCACTTGGGATAAAACCCTAATCTTACGCTTAAGCATAAGCTTACGCGTAGAAAATATTACGCTTAAGATTCATCTTACGCGTAGACTTAGTCCTACGCATAAGGTAATCCTACGCCTAACTTTCTACGCCTAACTTACTGTTTACGCATAACATTAGTCTTTTTTCCTGCTTACGCGTAAGCTAAATCCTACGCGTAACTATTCTTGTTACGCGTAACTTTTGGTGTTTTTACGCATAAGTGCTACTTGGTTCTTGTCATTTCTACGCCTAAGGATACTTCATCAACAAAGGTTCATTCGACTACAAAGATCCATTCTTACTACACAAGTTTATCATCATGTCTCAACCACCATACTCTAACTATTTCCCTCACACTTATAATCATCAACAACAACAACAATTAACTCCACAACATCAACAATGGAATCAACAACAAGCCATTTATCAACAACAATTTAATCAGCAACATACTCCACAACTTGGTGCAATTCCACAACCACAAATGGTTCAACCACCACCAAGTCTTCAAACTCTACCCTACACAAACGATTTCAATCAACATCCATCACGAAGCACTATGAAGGAACCCACTTGGTTTGCAAAGATGTGTGAAGCTTTAAGCAGCCAACAATCAATTCATGAAGCTGGATCACTTGATAGACCTCCAATGCTCACTCCAGGAAACTACGATCAATGGGTGATAAGGTTCTTTAGGTTTTGTGATCTAAAGAAGCCACATGGAAAGTTCTTAAAGAAGGTTATCTTAGAAGGTCCATTTGAGATGCCTACCGTCATTGTACCCGGAGATCCAACTGCTGTTCCACCGAGAGATGAACAAACCAACATTACTACTGTTGCAGATTTAAATCCTACAGAACTTCTACACTATGAAGCTGATGAACTTGCAATGGAATACATCCTCTTAGGATTACCAAACCCAATTCTTCATAGTGTTGATGCTCAAAAGACTGCACAAAAGATGTGGGATCATATTCGTCTTCTTATGGAAGGATCTGTACTCAATCAGGAGGATTTGGAATCCAAAATTTACTTGGCTTATGAACACTTCATGATTGAACCTGGAGAGACACTTGAGTCATATCATCACCGATTTTCAGACATCATCAATGATTTGGATAAACACAACATCATCATGCCAAGAATTGCAGTGAATACTAAGTTCCTGAGTAGTCTTGGTCCAGAATGGGAGAAGTATGTCATTTTTCTCCGTCAAGCGAAGAATATGCATCATTCTACTTATGGATTGTTGTACGATTACTTGAAGCCTCATGAAAAGGAAGTTGATCGGGAAAGGATTCTCCGTGCTCAAATTGCTAAACAGTCACAACCGGACAATCAACAACTTGCCTTGTATGCTCAACAGAATTATCCCTCTCAACCAGCAACTCAACCAACTGCTTCCAACACACCTTCACAGCAACAACCTCAACCTCAACAAAATCAATTGGTCCCATACAGCAACAATGCTCAAGCATATGTCAGTGAAGCTACTGAGGAAATCGATCCATTCGAAGCATTGCAACAAGGATTTGTGATGATTGCTAATGCTTTTGGCCGTTACACCAACAAATCCAACAATCGTATTCGTTCCTCATCTAACACACGGACTCAAGCTGTTGTGAACAATGGACGTGTTGAAGTTCAGAATCGTGATTATGGTCGTCAGATGGGCGGTGGTCAAGGGTTTAATGCTGTGGATAGGAATAACAACAGAGCTCAAGTGGTGGAACAGGGAAATGCTCAGAATCGGTTAAATGGTCTCAAATGCTACAACTGCAATGAGAAGGGACATCTGGCTAATGCATGCCCAAAGCCAAGCACTCGGGGCAGTGTTTATTTCAAAGAGGCCTTACTTTTGGCTCTTAAGGATGAAGCCGGTAGATCTCTCACAAACAAAGAACAGAGCTTTATGGCAGATGCAGACTCAGATGATGATATGGAGGATTTGCAGGCTAATGCAGCTGTTATGTTGATGGCTAATATGCATGAGCTGCACATGAGTGATTCAGGCCCAGTGTATGACACTGATGGCTTGTCTCAGGTACCCGAACAAACCATCATCATATCTGAACTAATATCTCCGCCACTATCTGAATCCGGCACGGATCAGACTGTTCAAAATGAGTCTTCTACATCTTCTTCTGATGATTTTCAAATTAACCCTGTAGTTACATTTGACGATCAAGATGACTCTATGGTCCCCTTTGATAATCAAATTGACTCCGTGGTCGTACTTGAGGATCTAAAGAATGATCATGTTGAGACTCACGTTGAACAAGATGATCTGTTGCCTCATCCGGATTTTGCTCGGTTAATTCAAGACCATAAAATCAAAATGGAGGAATGTTATGCATTAAATCAATCCTTAAAAAGTAAAAATGCACTGTTAACCAAGGATTTTGAATGTTTACAAATGCAACTCAACTTTTTCAAAACTCAAGACAACCGTGAAAAAGGTTTTGAAGCCGCTTTTGCAAAATCTCATCAAAACGAAAAATATTTAGAGAGACAGATGCGTGATCTAGCCGCCTCGAAGAATGCTTTGTTGTCCGAATTAGAACAACTGAAACACGAACATAAAAAGCAAATTAACACTCTCACCTTGGAAAATCAAAAAGCTAAGGCTGAGTTGTTAAATTGTCAAAAACAGTTCTCCGCATACAAAAAGCATTCAACGAATCGGGTAGATGACCTTCTTGCAGAAATTCTCGGTTTGCAAAACAAAATTAAAGAGTTTAAAACTGTTGTTTACAAACATGGTGAATCAGTAACAGCTATAGAAAAGTTTACCTTAAAACCTAATCCAAATGGATATGGAAAAAATCTAGCTGATTACAAACCAAAGCTTTCACTAAAAACATTCAAACCAACTCCTGAAGTTTCCAGTGCAGAATACAAAATTGATAATACTGTCATGAGTGTTGTTGAATATGATCGTCAAGAGGAATTAGATGCAGAAGACGAGAGTCGATCAAAATTAAAAAATGTTGTTTACAACAAACCTTTTAATTATAAAAACGCTGTCACTTTCGTCACACCAACGGAATCTTCTAACACACCAAGGGTTATCATCAAAACACCTGAGCCTTCTATTGTTAATCCCAAAACAGTCTTTGCACAAACTTATGGTCCTTTACCTTCCATTAGTGAAGTTAACTCAAAACCTGAAAATCGAAAAATCCTTCGATATTTTGACATTTTCATGGCAGACCTCAAAATTTTACAACATGAGATAGAATATCGATCTGAAATCAAAGTTGAACATTTTCAATCGCCTCTAGCGCGCGAACAAAGAGACATTTTTCAGAAAAATCTTTTAAACAGAAAAAGATTTTCATAAGGAACTTGGGATAATGAAAAACGTTTTCGAGAAAACAGAAACATCTATTACTAACACAAAACGCAAAAAGAAATTGTTAAGAAAAGATGTTGATCGACTCTTGGAAGATGTCATCTGTGCTGATATCCATAATGTTGTGCTATTCTATTCGTTGCCATATGCATCTGATCATATCTCTACTGATATTGTTGAAACTGTTGTTACTGTTGAAAACACCGATAATGTGCTTCAGATCGAGTCTTTAAAAGCAGAAAATAAACGATTACACACGGAAATTCACAATGCAAAACGTCGTCTTCATTGGTGTGAAAAAGATATTCACAACCATCAACTCAGTTTTCAAAATAAAATCGTTCAATTGAGTGCTAAATCTTCTGATCATAAAATTGAGCAACTGGATGATCAAAACGTGTCTTTGAAAAGTAAAATCTCAAAATATGAACAAGAACTTTTAAAAGTTAAACAGGAATATGGTGTCATATTTGATTTACTCAAAAAGACTCGAGATGAAGCATCTAATGAACTTGATCACTATCTTGCTCACACTAGAGAAGTCATGAATTTTGCTGGTAATATTCGTTCTGAAAATCAAGATCTGATTCACACCATCTCTAAGTTACGGGAACTGTTAGGAAAGTATGAGCAACTCCCGCCTACTGTGATTAAGAGATTAGCACCAGTCACACTTAGTAATCGTGAACCTAGAATTCCCACTGCCAAATCACAAGTTGCTAATGTGTTTCCCTCTACTGAAACAGGAATAGTTGCATCTTTTCCAAACGTCCGCACTTCACAGCCTAGGAGCACTCAAACGAAGAATAGGAAGTTGCGACCTAAGAAAAGATCAATAAGGAATGCTAAAGTAGAAGAACACCCTAGGACTCTGAATAAAACTCATGTTACTTCCACTATAGATGTTGCGTCTGGCAAATGTAATAGAAATAGTGATGTAACGAATGCTAAACCGTTAAGTACCTTTGATATTCAGTCTGATGCACCTTGTGATATTTGTCAAAAGAGTATGAATTCTGACTGTCATGACAAATGTGTTGCTAAAGCTATAATCTCTAGATTACGGAATCCTAAGAATCGGAATACCTCTAGGCCCACTAATCATTCTAAGTCTGTGCTTGGTAAACCACCTTCTTTAGATTCTAAGGCAACCATTGCTATCACAGTAGCTCCCACTACACCTCCTAAGAATATAGTACCACCTAGTGCTTTCACTAAGACTAAAGCAAAGAGTAGTTATAGATGGCAGAAATGGATATATAACACACTTGGATTTAAATGGATGCCTAAAATTATAAATGTGTGTATGTCTAACATATCTGCTTCGGAACCCTCTCACATTTCAGGTTCCACATCTACTTCTATTCCATCTGTGTCGTCTGTGTGTAATGCAGGTGATACAGATCATTCTCTGGATTGTTGATAGCGGATGTTCCCGACACATGACAGGCAACCTTAAACTGTGATCAAACTTTATTGCAAAGTTCATTGGCACTGTCAGATTCGGGAACGATCACTTCGCAGCCATCATGGGCTACGGAGATTATGTTAATGGGAACATCGAAATCAGCAGGGTTTACTATGTGGAAGGCCTCGGTCACAATCTGTTTTCAGTAGGTCAATTTTGTGATGGAGATTTGGAGGTTTCTTTCAGGGAGAAAACTTGTTTCATTCGTGATCTACAAGGAAACGACCTTATGTCTGGCTCGCGTAATTCTAGTCTCTACACTATCTCCATGCAAGACATGGTTGCTTCCTCTCCCATTTGCTTACTTTCAAAGGCAACATCTACAAAATCATGGCTATGGCACCGTCGTCTCTCACATTTAAACTTTCAAACCATCACAACTTGCTCGACACAAACTAGTTGAAGGACTCCCACGATAAGCTTTCTTTGGAGGTTTAGAGGTAGTGTTTTAACTGGATGACTTTTGTCTAACACTGGCTCCGGAAGGTGTATCATTTGGGACGACTAAAGCTACAAGGGTAATTGTATTAGAGGCATCGGGTACTACCGACGCT
>BPTQ01000001.1:243853119-243884451 GCA_019973895.1 Chrysanthemum seticuspe
AGACAGGTGGTAACCAAAATGGATGTTAAATGGCTTTGTTTGAAAAAGATATGGTGGAGGGACCAAAACTGTCAAAATGGTAAAGTCTATTTTAATAAAAACTCCACCTAACTCTTTCACTCCTCATTCATTTTCTTAAAATCAAAAGATCCTACGCCTAACAATCACTCAAGAAATCTGTGCTTTTGATCTTCATTTTGTAAGTAGTTTCTTGTGTAAAACATGTTTCTAAGCAAAGGTTTTTTATTTCATTCAAATCCTACGGCTAAAACAATTTTTACGCGTGATTATGTGTTCTACGCATAAGCGTATGAACACACAATCATTGTGTGTATGTTTGTGGTAAAATGGATGGTCTCAAACCGTTTCTTAAGCATCAAGGATAACATTTTTACCATCAAAATCCACCCAGAAACTCAAATTGATGAATTTTGAAAACTAGGGTTCATATGACGAATTGGGTTTTTCTAAATGAGAAGTCTTTTGGAAAAAATGAATGTTGGGATATGGTCATAAGGCTTTGAATTGATCATTTCCATTGTTGAAAACCACCCAGAAACTCAAATTGATTGTCAATTCGAAAATAGGGTTTAAGGTTCATAACGTTTGGGTATTTTTGATTCACAACGTTTTGGATGTTATAACTTGGCCTAAAGTAGCTATCAACACTCTAGAGCTACCAGAATCAATACGGTGAACATTCCATGGCTAGATTTCATACGCGTAAGACTAGGGTTTAGACTACGCGTATGAGTTTCTACGCGTAACAGTTAAACATGAACTAGGATGTTGTTATCTGTGATAAATTGTTGTTTTACGTGAACATTGATGAGTTGATAAATTTATTTCAGGCTTTGCTACGCTTAAACACTCAGAATCAAGGTCATAAGACTCTCTACGCATAAGGATTACCCTACGCGTAGTCATGTTATGCGTAAAATAAAACCTACGCATAACTATTACGCGTAAGGTTCTACAATGGGACTACGCGTATCCTGTGAAGGATATGCGTAAACAGTGACCTCTACGCGTAAGGTCTACTCTTACGAGTAAGCCTTACGCATAAGGTTCTTATACGCCTACGCGTAAGCTCTACGCGTAAGGTCCCCTTTTTCCTACGCGTAACATTTCTTACACGTAAGATAGGATCCTACGCATAAGCTTTCGCCTACGCATATGTCACTTCTGGTTACGCGTAACTTTACCATTCCTACGCTTAAGCCTTGTGTTGACCTCCATTTTGAATTGTTACATGTACAAACTTGTTAATAAACTTATCATAACGTCACGAATCCAATAATGTCACTAATAAACCTAAAACGTTTGATGTGTTGTGAACAATAAGTGATAAAATAAACTTTAAAACTTAAAGTTAACTAACTCACGAAATATTTCACGACGTCATTAGACTATTAGAAATACAAGTGACTTTGGACTCGTAACAATCATTGACACTGTACATTCAATAACTAGACAATAAGACCTTCTGTTGACTAACATTATGTCTTTCGATATGTTGGTTCTTTTGGCTAATATTATTTCAGATCACGACATGGCTGCTCAACCAAACATGGATGCACCAAATGTTCTCTCCATTGCTGACATCTACCCTAATGGCTACCCAATGAAGATTGGAAAGAATAATCTCTGAGTTGACTTCAGCACTCTCACTTGCTTTGAATCTTCATGTCTCATTGCTATCGATATTCTGAGGACTCACCCATATCAGAACATGCTTACTCACTCTGCAACCATTCCTGAGATCTACATCCAACAGTTCTGGAATACTATGGAAAGGGTCAAAGGAAGGACTGCTGTGACAGTGACTCTAAACCACAAACAAGTCACTATTACACCTGCAGATTTAAGGGCTGCTCTCCTTATTCCTGAAGTCAATCCAACCAAACTTTATGCCACACCTGCTGAAGAGTTAACTCTCCAATTCTTAATCAATATCGGTTATGATGAGGCTACAGGAGTAATCACCAAGCACTCTCATGTAGAGCTGAAGAGTATTCCTCAACCATGGAGAACACTCTACATGATCATCACCAAGTCTGTTTCTGGTCGTGATAGCGGCTATGAGCATCCTAAGCTCATAGAACTGCAAATATTTTGGGCTTTTGTCAACATGAAACACATCGCTATTGAAGCTCTGATTTGGGATGACATGATGTCATTTCTCAACAAACTTGGCTCAAAGATTCCCTACATCAGATATACCAAATTGTTGATCCAGAGAGCACTTGGACTTCACCCTGACATTCCCAAGAGGCTCAATGACCCAGACAATCACGATATGTTGACGGAACCCATTCTCACTGTTAGAATCAAGGAAACGTCCACAAAGAAACAAGGTGCTGTATTGCCAGATTTCCTTCTAACTGAAGATGTCAGAAAGCTCGAAACGTACCAAAGGTATCTGGAAGCAGTCAGACAAGGCAAAGTTGGTCATCTTGACGAAAAATCTTCTGGTACACCTGTCAGGAGAACCAGAAGAGGAAGTGCAGGAAGCACAACAAGTTCTGCGAGTCAAAGGAAGGTTACTAAAAGGAAAGCTCCTTCTATAAGGATTGTTCCCGTAAAGGAAGCCGAACCTATTCCCACACTTGAACCTCAAAGACAACTTAGGGATGAGAGCTCTGAAGATACTGAGACAGATGAAGAGGTTCATTACTCTGCTACTGCAACCAAAACACCTGCCTCAGTGACAAAACCTCCAAGTCCTCCAGCTGTCCAAGAAAAGGGGAAGACTCCAGCTATTGTACCTTATGATGAGAGCTCTGAAGAAGAAGAAGAAGAGCAATTGGACAAATCATACAGGAAAAAGTTTCACAATGTCCGACACATTCAAAAGGCCGCTGAATTTGCTAAAGAACAAATGGGTGGCCCCGGAGGATCAAGTGGTGCTGCCCACTCCTCTCCAGATCCTGATGCGGTTAATCAACCCAATAAGGGATCTGGTGCCACCACTCTTCTGCAACAACAACCGCCTGTTGAAGACACCATTGAGTATGATTTTGAGAAACAGGAAACTGAGAAAGAAAAGTCTAAGGATGACGAGGATGATTATACAAAGTTTCTTCTAGACAGTCCAACTCACTCAAAGGAGAAAACCTCAGAAACTCCTAAGGACATGAAGTCTCCTCATGTCTCCTCATCATCGGACTCTTCATCTCATTCATCACCACCACCATCAACTAAGTCAACCAGATCATCATCCAAATCCGTGAAGAAACCACCAAAGTCTTGGATTTCTCAAACACATGCAAGAATTGTGAAAGCTGTCAAACAAGTTAGAAAGAAGGACATGCTTCAAAGAAAACTTAATTGGTATGCTGAACAAATGCAGTACTTACATGATGAGAATGACGAGATGCGGAAAGATAGGAAAGCTATTCATGAATTCATGAGAAGTCATCGTCAGGGGGAACTAAATGAAATGATTGAAGGTTACACTCAAAAGTACCTTCAGGATATCGTTCCAAAAGTCCAAAAGGAACTGGAAAAGTCAGCAAGAGAACAAACCCACAAGTTTCTTCTTGACACTGTCCCCAGTGTGACAAAAGAAGTATTTTCCAGACAACTCACCCCTAACATCGTAGCATTGGTCAAACATACAATGGCAAAAGAAGCTGATCTCTCCGAATCTGAGTTAATTGCTAAACTAGTGATGCAAATGTCAAAGAGATCTGGAACGTTTACTTCAGATGAAGCAAAATTTTTCGAAATTATACTTGACTATCAACTCAGATCATCATGCAAGGAGTCAGCCGCTCAACCCAAAAGACCAAGAGATGACGATGATAAGGATAAGGACTCTGCACCTAAACATCAGAAGCAGTCTGGTCAATCTACATCTATGCCACCTCCTCCACATCAAATTTCTTCTCAACATAAGTCTCCATCACCTCGGTCTCCTACTGATAAACCTCGGGACGATTCCGAGTTACCACCCCTAACTCATACAACAGGTGACTACTTTGAGTACACGGGTGGTGACGATGAAGAGGTCCTTGAGCCCCGACAACAACCCACCTCACCCAAACAAGTGCAGAAACCAGTATCTTCATCAAGGCCTTCTAAAAAGAAGAAGACGACTCAGCCTGAAGTCGTATCATGGCTTGATGACGATAAAACTGCAGAATTTGATTGGTTTGCTACTCTTGTTAACGACACTCCCTACCCTGAAGAAGGTCAATAATTGGTAGACGGTAGTACACTGGAGCATGCAAAAATCTTGCAAGAACGATTCCGTGTGAAGAAGATGACGAAATCCGAGTTGAAGCGCATCAAGAATGACGCATTCCTTCTGTTGAAAAACAGCTCGGAAAGTGCAATCGAGGTTGAATATCACCTTGAAAACATTGATCGAGCCATGTCTAACAACATGGATTGGCTCAACCCAGAAGCAAACATCGACTTCACTAAACGGAACAACCCTCCATACTACACTGACTGGACCAAACCTCTACCAACAATCGGCCAACCAGATGAACCAAGGATTCCCTTCAGATATTTCTTCAACACAGACCTGGAATTTCTTCTCCATGGTGGCAATGGTTCACGAAAATACGCTACATCATTGACTCTTCCATTCCCAGCAGCTACCTACTCAAACTGCATAGCTATCGAGGAACGTGCAAATCACTTGTTCTTTGACAAAGTGCAAGCATACGACCAAGATGCATTGTATGGGATTCATCATTGGCCTGAACGCCGAAGAATCTACTACAGAAGCTGCCTGGTTCAAAAGTCTCAACATGAAGTGTATTGCTCAAAGAACATCGTGGCCATCAAACACATTGATCTCAAGTCTAAATGGGACTACACATTCTTGAAGAATATCATAGTCAAACGACATGATGAACAAGACTATGAATTCTCAGAGGCAGACTTTGAGAACTTGTCACTCAACGACATCGAAGACATGTACCTTGCCAAAGTACAGGGTCGTATGAGACAATTCTCGACTGAAATTCAACGTGAATTTATCAAGTCAGTTCTCATCTTCATTAGACGCATTGTGATCAAAGAACGTGTCGAAGATATCCAGATGGCTGTTGAATCATATCAGAAACGTGCAAACTTCACTCCACCACAGCTTGATCTTCCTGACATCAATCAGCTCAAACAACTTACGCTCATCAGCAAACCTTTCGACATTGTTTACCGCAGTGAACTTCGCAGAAACTGCTTAATGGCGTGTAGTGAGCTCCATAAATTTGGGGATCATACCTTGAAGATGGTTAGGGATGGATTGGCGTACAGATTGAAGGATATACCCTTGAAGGTTGGGAATCCTAAGCGCTGGAACTCTCAGGATAGAAGGGATGTGAGAAGGATCATCACAATGATTGATGAACGGTTGTTCAGAAGGGATCAGTTCAGACGCTTGGAGAGCTATGTTGGTGGTAGACCCAGGATAAACATCACCGGCTTTCAACGCCCTGTGCGCACTCCTGGGAACATCACTGCACTTCCTGGTACCCCTTGAATTGTTTCCTTCATATGATTTTGGATGAATGTTTTTATATGTGAATGGCTTGTGCACACATAACAGTGTACAACCCGTAATGGTCAAGAAAGGACCCTGTGGTACGCCTCAGTGCCACAATCCTCATGAAAGGAGCGAAAGCTTCTTATTTTTGAGTAAAACCTATCAAACCTTTCACTTTTCAAGGTTTTGCTCAAAAAGACAAGTACTTCCCCATAAGATTTCTCAAAACCTCAACCGTTTTTATCACTAATTGAGGGGGAGTATTTGATGAAAACTTTGTTCACAAATTGTTCACAGTGGTCACTCTTCCCGCAACACTCAAAATGGTCATATTTATTCTCAAAATGTTTCAAAAATAACATCTTATATGCCATTTTTGAGGGGGATAAAATTATGTGATAAGAAATATGTTGTACAAAATGCAAATGAATCCGTGTACCTCAGACCTAACCAACGAATTGACGGTACAAAACTGTCTATAACTCGAAAAGACTTGTCCTGGACGGGTAATAATTTCAAGCTAGTTCGCTAGTGATATAAACGTGTCTCGCAAAGGACTCGTCTTAGTAGAGTACCATTCGAGAAGCTCTTGATAGACATGAACTCTGACGGGTATGACAACCTTTCGAGGTTTGTCTACACCTTCAAGGTAGTTATTAGAGCTAGTTGTCACCTAAAAGCTGACAATGTAACTCTTTAACTATTCAACGTAACCGTGTCTCGCGGGAGATTGTCTATCTTTAGTGGATCAATTCATAAAGTGCGCGCTCTTTCCTCACTGTGCATTTAACCATTAAAACTATTAAGCACACGTGGAGGGGGAGTATTTATGCAAAAACTTATCTCTCACTGTGGTTCAAACATGTTTTTCATTTACAAACCCTTTGAGAGACATTTTAACTTACAGTGGTTATAATGGCAAACATAGGATAGTCATGGAGTTATAAGGTGACTAAGGTTAGGAATAACCGTCCTATGATCCGCCAGAGCCGGAGGGATCTACCCAAGGACACTACCATTAGTTAGTGTTAGAAGTCCTTAGGAATGATAATAAAAAGGAGAAAATGAGAATCGGAGAAAGAAGGAGTTGAAGAATCAAAAAGAAACGTAAAGTAAAGGGTGAAAAGAAATAGCCCTCCAGATTATTCAACTTAGGGCAGACACCGGGTTCAATTCATATGCTACTGGTTGTCACTTAGTGACACTGGTATTGAAGATTAAAAGCCGTCATGGACCCAGTGACGCATGCACTAAACCTTCTTAGCCACTCAAGTTTCTCTCAACAGAAATTTGTTTCATTCTCACAGGGAACCCTACATAAACTATTGGCTTTCTCTTAGAGATCGCTGGTATTGAAGAAGGAGACCCTCTCCCTAGTCTCCACTCAGGAAAACCAAAACGCACTATTGAGTCTAGAGCCACGAGATTCATCAAAAGATCTCTTAGGAACACTTGACATTTAATCACTTGTTGATCAACAAATAAGATCTTCAGTGATTCAGTGGTTCATATCGAGTCCTTCACAGATCTTAGCAATCTGTCGAGAACATTTATGAGAGGTTCACATCTGTGATCCTCAGTGATTGAATGGAAACTCCTGCCAGGGTCAACATCAAACAGCCCTGACAGCAGGTCGCTTAGGTAACTCCCCGTGGATTACGCGGAGTGTGTCTCAAACGGTCTACAGTCATGAGGTGATGCTTCGGTGTACCTCAACGACTCATCTGAACTGTAGATGTACTTCGGTACATCGCGTTATCTCACTTGTGGGACTCCAGTTCAGGAACGGCCTTTGTAAGAATTAGAGTTGTGTTTTCACACTATGCTGTTAACACTCTCGAAGTTCAAACTTGTAAGTGCCGGAAACCGCTTATTACTAACCGTTTGAAATGTTTTCTTCTTATGGAAGCTCTGGAGCGGGATGATCGTGTTGATTCTTCTCATGCTCACGCCAACATCATCACTAATGAAAGTTCTATTCGAATGCAACACAACAGTCAGAATGATTCTTCATCAATCAAAGAATCTACAAAGTTAAAGACTTAGAGAACTTCATCAGTATTGAATTCCAACGTCATAGAGCGTGTGAGCATGTTGAAGAATGACGTGGAGACACTGGAGCAGCGAAGCAGACCTGAGGCAGACTGATGCACACAACAACATAATATCACTTTCACCACAAAGAACAATGATCAAAGAACAAAATTAAAGATGACGTCGAAGCATAACTGCTCAAAGATAACGATCTCTCTACACTGGGGAGATTGTTTGAATCAAGACAATTCCTCTCACAAGAAAGAAGAATGTCAGAAGACGTCACAGCTACTATTACATCAACGCCTTCACCGTTTACATTCATATATACTTGAGGGGGAGATTGTTGGAATCACTCCTAAACAGTATTTCAAGTATTTATATTTCATATGTAATAGGTAGCTTTATTATGGCCTTTATGTTTGTTTAAGGTCAAGCTTATGTAGAAGGCCCATAAGCTTGATCCAAGCCCAATAAGGAATAGGGAAGGAGAGGGAGTGTTGCCCTAGCTCCTTGCCTATATAAACTATTGTAAACCCTCATTTGAGGGTTGGTTGTTCAAGTTATTCTCTCATTCACTCCTTTGCATAACCGGTTTCATATTATACGCATGTGTGTGTGTGTTTAGCTTGTTCATCCGCCTTCATCTCTTTCTCTATAAGCTTGTGTTGTAAAACTAGTGACCTAACACATTCTTCTTTCTTGTGAGAAGAATTGCCTTGATTCGAACAATCTCCCCAGTGTAGAGAAATTGTTTTCTTTAAACAGTTATGCTTTGACGTCATCTTTAACTTTGTTCTTTGTTCTATGTGATGAAAGTGATAGTATGTTGTAGTCTGCATCAAGTCTTCCTCAGGTCTGCTTTGCTGCTCCAGTGTCTCCACGTCATTCTTCAACATGCTCACACGCTCTTTGACTTTGGATTTCAGTACTGATGAAGTTCTTTAAGTCTTTAACTTTGTAGATTCTTTGATTTGATGAAGAATAATTCTGACTTTTGTATTGCTATAAGATAGAACTTCCATTAGTGATGATGATGGCGTGAGCATGAGAAGAATCTTGTACGATCGTTCCGCTCCAGAGCTTCCATAAGAAGAAAACATTAAAACGGTTAGTAATAAATGGATTCCGGAACTTACAAGTTTGAACTTCGAGAGTGTTAACATCATAGTGTGAAAACACAACTCTAATTCTTACAAAGGCTGTTCCTGAACTGGAGTCCCACAAGTGAGATAACGCGATGTACTGAAGTACATCTACAGTTCAGATAAGTCGCTGAGGTACACCGAAGCATCACCTCACGACTATAGGCCCTTTGTAGACACACTAAGCGTAATCCACGGGGAGTTACCGAAGTGACCTGCTGTCAGGGCTGTTTGATGTTGACCCTGGCAGGAGTTTCCATTCAATCACTAAGGATCACAGATGTGAACCTCTCATAAATGTTCTCGACAGATTGCTAAGATCTGTGAAGGACTCGATAACGTACCACTAATGTTCTTATTGTTGAACATCAAGTGATGAAATGTCAAGTGTACTTAAGAGATGAATCTCGTGGCTCTAGACTCAATAGTGCGTTTTAGTTTTCCTGAGTGGAGACTAGGGAGAGGGTCTCCTTCTTCAATATCACCAATCTCTAAGAGAAAGCCGATAGATTATGTAGGGTTCCCAGTGAGAATGAAACAAGTTTCTGTTGTGAGAAACTTGAGTGGCTAAGAAGGTTTAGTGCATGCGTCACTGGATCCATGACGACTTTTAATCTTCAATACCCTTTTCTTTGCATTTCTTTTTTGATTCTTCAACTCCTTCTTTCTCTGATTCTCATTTTCTCCTTTTCACAATCATACCTAAAGACTTCTAAATTCTAACTATTTGTGGTGTCCTTGGGTAGATCTGTTAGCCTTAATAGTTTTATTAGAAGTGATGGTCATTCACGATTAGGAACTTTGTAAAGTGTGTTAGATATCGTGATAGAATAGTCAACGGGCTCGTAGATTGGGCTAATCTAATTGGTTAAACTTTAGGGTATGTTAGCCGTTTATAAGCTTAAGTACCCTGATGTGCTCCGGTTGGTGCAAGTTTTAAAAATTTATAATCACGAATTAACCGTATAACCTATTAACACATACGAGCAAGTATACGCGTCCGTAATAGCAAAGTTTGGTAAGTCGAGATCGTCCCAAGGGATTTTTGTTTTGAAATAGATCTTATTAAAAAGTTTCTAACAAGAAAGCTTGTCAAGGCTTCCTCGAATAAGTGTTCTAGTGAAAATACTAATCAAGAATAAAAATATATACTTGTGTGAAGTCTCATAATCAACCATAGATAATGTTCATAAAGGTTTGGTGTATACTCTTAGTATGATGCACAAACCATAAGCAAATGATTCCCCAACCATGGTATTTGTTTGTAAAAATCATTCTAAGAACAAAAACATTTAGGTAATCCTTTCGGTCCTTATCCCAATGATTATCCTATAAAAGTTCCATTTGTTTGCAACATGTTCTCATTAAATTTGTTCTTACGAATCTTTCGACCCTTCGTGATGAAAACGTTCCTAGTCTTGTTTTAATAAGCAAAACATGGTGGTTGTCAATCACCATATCCCCATACTAGTTTGTCACTACACTTTTTGGAATAAAACACAAGAGAAATCCTTTCGGTCCTTTTTCTTAAAACATGTTTTATTGACAAATCAATCCAAGACTAGTATTTTTCCAACAAACTCATTTAAACAAGATCATATATACATGCATCACATTTTGAGAACATTATTATGATTAATCACATTCCAACACACAAGTATATCACAAACTACTCCATGAAAACAATCATGTCTAAACACAAGTCATAACAAGGTAATTCAAACAATTCAAGAGAATAGATTTCCGTAACAAAGTTCATAGAATACCTAAACTTTTGTGATTACAAGAATTAGAAATCGTGGAATGTAGCAACCACGCACCTCCAATCACCTAGGATCACCGCACAACTCCAAACTACCGAAGCAATGGACAAGAATGGTTCCTTCCTTGCTTCTGGACGTTTTCCAGTAACTACTAAGCTTTTGGGTTGAAATAATATGGTAAATATTAGTTTTGGTGTAAACTAATACTCTTTTGGTTGTGTCACCCTTAGTATACAAGTACTAGGACCTTTAAATAGCCAAAGCACTTGCTTAACTGCCCAAAAAACGTTCTCTCCAAGTTAATATCAAGAAATGATCGGACTCTAATGATTATGGGGAGTTAAGACAACAATAAATGCGAATTGTGTAACTGCAGTGCCAGAAACCGGATCGGTTTCTAGGCCGACCGAATCGGTCACAGCTTTGACCATCTGCCCAGCCGGATCCGGTTGCGGGTTGCGACCGATCGGCTGGGTTTTGCTCCTTTTGACTTTTTGCTGACTTTTCCCTTTACGCTTCATTCTTTGCTTACGTTAATGATTTCCAAAGCCAAACTTGATCTTTCCTTGCTGTAGATGCTTCGGAATCACTACGCTTCCATATCATTGAGTCCACAAGCTTCCAATCTCAACTTCCTTCCTTTAGAATCTTCCAAATGTGCATAAAAACTTCATTTCTTCATTATTCGCGATACCTGGCTACATATACATACACAATACGCATCTTTGCACTTTTGCAACAGTTATGAGTAAATATAGCCGAATATCATGCACAAAACTGACAATAACGCTACTAAAAACATGTTCATTTTAGACGTTATCAAATTCCCCCACACTTAAGCTCTACTCGCCCTCGAGTAGGTCAAACATTTGCAAAGATTGATTTCAATGGTCCATAACACCATGGTTCCAGAAAAATGTAACAATTACCATAAAAGATAATTATTATTTTGCTTATAATATGTGAAAATCTTCTAAAAATGAACCAAACACTTTAGATAACATAACTAGGATACCTCACAAATGGCTTTAAGATTTCACTCAACACTCATATATTGGTGGGTATATGTATATCACTCAACGCCTAGTCATGATCAATGCTTTTTACCATAAGCTTGTACAAGTATCAAAACAAAGAAAATAAATTCATCAAAGAGGTCTTTTATTCTGGTTATAATGATAAGGCTACGGGTTAATAATAGGTATGGATAAGGCATGGGATAGTTTATGAAATTGGTTTAAAATAAAATCAAGTCCAAACCTCCATGGTGCTAGTCATCATACAAACCACGATCCCGAAAAATGATTATTACTCCTCTTCTCATATCGATCACCAAATATATATATATCACGTCTTAGCACATTGGCTAATCGATAACTCAAACATACTTCATCTTCCTTCATCTTCATAATAATATAGCACATTGGCTATAACTGTCATCATATATATATATATATATATATATATATATATATATATATATATATATATATATATATATATATATATATATATATATATATATATATATATATATATATATATATATATATTTTATCACATACATCACATCTCCCCCACACTTCGTATAAGCATCACCACAAAAATACAAATAAGAAGTATGCATCCTTCGTCTTTGTCGAAATGGCACATACGAATGGCAAAGTGTAGCTAACTCATAATCATCAAAAACAATCCAATCATTCCAAAAAACTAGCAACAAACCATTAGACTTGATAAGGGTTGGCTAAGGTTTAAAGGTGTAAAATATTTTTGTATTTTTCTGGATGTAACAAAAACGAAAAGGAATGGCTCAGAAGGTGTACTAAGGGTATCTAGCACTAAAGATGAGCGCTAACAAATGGGTCCATATGGGTGGTTAACTAACCGATGTGGCTAGCTAATATATCATTAGATGTAAACGGAAGGCCATTTGGTTATTCCTAAGGTGCCTCTTATCACTTGAAAATATTTAGATCACTCAAACGTGATTTTAACCGTAATGCATAACTAGTACAAGTTCTAGAATCGACATAATCACCGGCACACTCATAGCAAATATAAAACAAAAGATGTGTTTTATACAAAAAGAAACCTCACAAAAATGTGGGAAAAAGGCTATTATGCATGCTAGAAAATGCTATCGAATCCAAAATGAATTACTTCAGTAATTTGGTTCAAATCTAAAAAATTTTCAAAAACCTCATTTTACCATTGAAATCCCAAATTACGTATTTTAATTATCAATAATGCGCGAAAAACCATTAGACCATCAAGGGCGAATTTCTTCTAATCACTTGCATCCAAAAGTTATCTAAAAAAAAATAAAAATGCACATCATTTTCCTATTTTCTTCCCTCCCCCATACTTAAGTTTTGCATTGTCCTCAATGTAATGAAAAATGAACTTCAAAGTAAAGAAAATGGGAAAAAAAATAGTTAAAAGATACCACGGGATAAAATATGCAATAAGCACTTTGGGTCATTAGCAAGCCTGTGAGTTATCCAACTCGAAATATTTGACCATCAATAAGCTTCCAACATATCCATCCTGCAAACAAAAACTGCAACACGAAATGCACAAAACAAAACAAAACTACTAAAAACTAGATAAAACCAAACAAAATACGCCAAATATCCTAAAGAAATTCGATCAAAAGATAGAAATAGTTTAAAACACATCATGACCATTGTTTTTGAAACCATAATTCACGAATGATCCATAATCACTCGTCATCCTCGCTCATTTCTTCTCCTTCTTCATCATCAAACTCATCATCATCATCACTTTCGGTTACATAGTTTTCGTCTATGATTTCTGAACGAACTCTCCTCTTTTTCTTCTTGCCTCCAACTCCTGATGATGATCCTCCAACTTCATAACTTGTTCCTCCAGCTTCAGGTAATCGACCATATGGGGGTATTGGATCAGGAAACGGTGCATACCCAGGATATGGATACGGATAGGGTCCAGGATAAGAAGTGTAAGGAAAAGGATATGGTGGAACATTTGGTGGATTGTAGGGTGGCAACTCATAATTGGCTTCTCGAGCCATGTGTTGAAAGATAGGCATCGAATAATCATTGATGTAGTTGTTCCTTAACATCATCGAGTCTCTCCACACATCCCTACATTGAATCTCATCTAGATGTTGGTTCCACTCTCCCCATCCTGAATCAAAACTACTGGACGTACCCATTTGCACGTTCTCCATTGGTATATTCCCTTGCTGTTGTGGTGGTTGCTGTTGTGGTCTTGGTTCAATCCATAACCCTACGGTTCCCAATCTCCTGTTCAAAGCATTACCAAAACCTTTCGCAGTCCACGTTTCACTATACTTTGGCTCTCCACACTTAGCCAATTCCTCATCAACATAATACCCAAGATTCTTCGCCAATCTTGTCACAAAATGTCCTCCACAAATGTTACTGTTGCTCTTGATTCCCGGGGCTCTCCAAGACAAATATTCGGCTATCTGCCAAATGGCATTACCGTCCTTAGTTTCTTCCAGCAATTTCATAATCCATAAGTCCGGTTTCTGACATTTGTCCCTGCTTCCAAATCTATTAAATGGCCCGGTCACAATCAACTTGTGAAGTATCCTCATCAACGGATTCCTGATGGTTGAAGCATTCCTCCTAGCACAAGTAGGATCTCCCACTTGATTCCAATAAGCGGGAATACTAGGGTAATCTTTTTCAAACCTCCGAAGTCTAGAAAAGTGAGTTTCAAATAATCGATGATTGACCTCATGTGCTCATACAAACCAAGAGCTACACCAAAAGCTGGCAATGTGTAAGCATGATCTCTTCCACAAAGTCTAAACCAAATACAAATCTCCGACATCAAATTCCGAACATCCACCTTTCTTTCAAAATACATGGTTGAAAATAATTCCATACACCATTCTCGATAGACTTCTTCATTAACACTGAATGCTCTTTCCCATGACAAATCATTGAATGAATCTCCATCTCCTGGATATACATAAGACGTTCGCATCATCCTTCTTAACTCATCTTCACACTCACATTCGTTGAATAAATCCCAATCAATCACCCTTGGAACCAAACATTGCCTATGTTGTAACTTCGACAATCTTTCCCGAAAAGCATGTTTCTCTCCATCGGTGAGATTTTTGAATTTTAAATTAGCATTTGCTTCCTTCTTCACACTATACTTAACCTTCTTCTTCTCGTTCCTTTCACAAAACTTCGTAACAAGCGGGTTAATTGGAATTTCCTCCCCATTCGAGCTTCCTACAATAATTCTCTGTAGAAATCACAAAAATAAGACCATATAAGAGTGTTAGAACAAACAAGAAGGTTAGAGAACCCTCTAAGATACATTTCACAATTTCACAAAAAATCCACACAGAAACCACAACCGGATTCGGTTGGATCACCAACCGAATCGGTTTCCAACTGTCAGGCAACAACCGTTCGGTTGCAATGCGCAACCGAATCGGTTGTGCAGACTGCATAAGGCATTTTTCCTTCAACTCCTTATAATCTCGAATCTCTAACGCTCAAACCACTCTAAGATCGCATTCTATCATCCTCAATGATTCCCACATCCTAGAATTACTCTATCTTGCTTCCAAATCATCAAACATCTAACATCTTAGAACTCATTCTATATTTTAAAATCATTAGTTCTAATAGTGTAGCATCCATCACTCTTAAAAACATATCATCCATCAAAATGAATCACCAATTGTAACTTATCTCATTTCATAAGCACAACCCAACTAATTCCGAAAAATCTTATCATCTAAAATCCATTCTATGGTGAATCAATCAATCAATCTCTTGTTGTAATGCACTCCTATATCAATTACTCACTCAATCCTAAAATATTACCACTTAATTCGAATTATAACAAAAACCCCCAAATTGGTGACCTAAAATTCAATTCGAATCAAATGTTCTAATAAAACCTTAATTGAGTTAATTGAATGTAAATGCTTACTTGCTTGGGTGCCATGATGTTATCCTACAATTCAAACAACCTCCAATCTGCTCTCTTGGATGAATTTTTGCAAAACCCACCTGGAAAATTAGTGTGTGTGTGTGTGTGTTTTTGAAAAAATGAAATTTTTATACTTTGGTGCAACCGGTTCAGTCAAGGACACAACCGTTTCGGTATGCTTTTTGCCAAATTTACTTTTTTACCTGTTTAACATGTTACTTAGGCATTTACCCTCCAAGCAACATTTTTTTTACTCAAAAAATTTCTGCTAAAGATTCACACAACATTCATTCACCAAATGAAATTTTGAACAATCATTCAATCCAAAAAAAAAACTCAACTCATCATATAAATGAACTAATCCAAACTCAACTCAAAACTCATAGTCATAATGCATTAAACCAAATTACCTCAATCATAACATGAAAAATAAATAAGAAACAAAAATCCTAATGCATCAAATCAAAATAAAATAAAATAGTTCATGAAATTCAAGCAAATGATTGCTTGTTATTACGGTATTTGCCTTTCCTCAAAATTCCTCAAAATACTCTTGTCTAAGAATATCCTCGCTTTGAAATTTTCCGGTCAACTCACGGAATGTTTCAAAAGTTTTGAATTTTCTCATAAATCTTCGTCCATCCGGGCATAATATATCAAACTTAACATGCCATGCTCCATCTCCGGTTTGTCTCTTGTAAGTCCCCAACCCTTCGGGTTTCCACTCCAAATTCTTAAGTTGCACCGGTAAAGATCCTAAAAAGTCGGTCAACTTCTTGTAAACCAATATGTTTTTGAATGGGTTATAGAAAGCTTCTATCGCGAATGCACGTTCCATTTCGTCCTCTATATCGAAATAAGGTGGAGTTAAAGGTCCGTACATTGGATTACCGTGGACATCACGTCCCACTTCAAAACAAGTTAAATCATCATTTGCATCCATCCATTCCAAATCTTCCATACATTCCAAAATTGGTCCTCTTGGTTTTGGGTAGTATGTTTGCCTCGAAATCCCATCGTCAATAGTCATGGTGCCTCTTCCCATGTCTATAATTGCTCCACAAGTTCGTAAAAATGGCCTCCCCAACAATAGCGGTAAACTCTTGTCCACCGGAATATCCAGGACAAGAAAATCTGCCAAATACGGTTGATAGCTAATTTGTACTCTTACATTCTTAACTTCTCCCATTGCCTTTGCTTGAGTGTTATTCGCCATAGTGAGCTTAGAATGATTAGGTTGCGGATTACTTAGTCCCAAAGTTTTGAACAATGGATACGGCATCACGTTAACACTCGACCCCGTATCAGCTAAAGCATAAACTGGTGTAGTTCCATTTACTTTGATTGGCAACACAAAATTACCCGGATCCTTTTCTTTCCTTGGCATGCCTTTAAATAAAATTCGATCTCGATCCTCATCCGTGAGATTCTTATCTTCCAACCTAGCCCTCGCTAGCATCAATGCATCCAACTTCTTTCGATAAAGCACATAATCTTGGAGAACTTCAATAACCGGTTTCTTTTCATTGAGCTCTAGAAATTTTTGTTCGAGATTTTCTAAGATAGCTTCTTTTTGGTTTTCGGTTAAGGGTTTGATAGTAGTGGTAGGTGACGATGGTGTGTAATCATTTTTGGTGGTGGTGGAGGTTGTTGTTGGGGTTAATTTATTTGATGATGGTTTCTTTCGGTTTGCTTTCCCCATTTTAACCACTTCCACATTTTTCTCTTCCATGTTTGCACAAACTTCCACTAGCATCTCGTTGACTCCTTTTCCTTCTTCCAACTCGGTTATGTTAATCCGCATTTCTCCCATACCAAAATCTACTTGACACTTGGTCGTGACAAGAAAATCTCGACCAAAACACACATTAGGTTCATCCGCATTTCCTTCTTCTAAAACAACAAAATCAGTTTCAAAGATATGTCCATGAATATTGACCTTCAGATTTTTGACCATCTTCCTTCCATATGCTTCATAGTCCATACGAACATGACCGATTTCGTCAAGAACCTCTTCCAAGATATAATTCTCTCCTTAAGCCATATTAAGCTGTGCATCCCAAGCACGTACTCCTTCCACTTCACAAGGTGTTCCAAATCTCATTCGGTGAATCATACACCGTTGACGGTGCTTGTGTAAACACTACCACTCTTTTGTTTTTGGGTAGTTGAACCTTGTTTTCACATACTTCTTCCATATCACCCGTGTCAATTCCCAATTCTTTCTTGCTTTCCTCCAGAATTCCTCCAATCTTTTCTAATGAACTTCCCGTATCCTTGAACATGTCATCCAAAGTACGAAGGTATTCCGAGATTCCGCTCAAACTATCCATGTTACTAGACAACTTAACAAAACAAAACAAAACAAATCCCGAATGATTAGCGTTAAAGTTAATAAAACAGGAACAAACTATAAAAACATATAATAAAACATCTAAGACATCTAACAAAATTAAGAACTCAAATAAAAACTCAAAACCTAAAAATGATAAAACTCAACACAGAAACTCCAACCGGATTCGGTTGGATCACCAACCGAATCGGTTGGTTGAAAATTCTAGACAGAAATACGAACCGGATCAGGTTGCGGGTTGCGGGTTGCGACCGATCGGTTTGATCGAAAATATATATATATATATATTTTTTTTATAAGTAAAAATAATAATTAAAGCAAATTAAATGTCATTAAGGATGTACTAACTCCAGTTAATTAAATAAAACTCTTCATAAACTAATAATTAAATAACTTATTAAATCTAATTAAAACCAAAATTAAAACTAAAACTAAAACTACATAAACTACAAATAAATTCTATCATAAAATAAACTATAACTGAAAATAAAATTACTCCTAACCATACCATCAACTATAAAATTAAAATTAACAAAACTAGATTAACTAAATAACAAATGTAAAGAAAAATAAAATAAAATAAGTAGAAACAATAAATCTAAGAACTGATTAAACCACACAATTACTCTAGAAATCAAAACACAATAAACTAAGAAGATAGATATTAAATTCGAACCAAAAAATTTTCACAGAATGTCTAACCGGATTCGGTTGGCTAACCAACCGAATCGGTTAGTTTGTAACAAAAACTTTTTTTTTTTTTTTTTTTTTTTTTTTTTTTTTTTTTTTTTAAGACTAATTTCAAAGAAAATTACAGAAAAAAAATCCCCGGCAGCGGCGCCAAAAACTTGATGTGCTCTGGTTGGTGCATGTTTTAAAAATTTATAATCACGAATTAACCGTATAACCTATTAACACATACGAGCAAGTATACTCGTCCGTAATAGCAAAGTTTGGTAAGTCGAGATCGTCCCAAGGGATTTTTGTTTTGAAATAGATCTTATTAAAAAGTTTCTAACAAGAAAGCTTGTCAAGGCTTCCTCGAATAAGTGTTCTAGTGAAAATACGAATCAAGAATAAAAATATATACTTGTGTGAAGTCTCATAATCAACCATAGATAATGTTCATAAAGGTTTGGTGTATACTCTTAGTATGATGCACAAACCATAAGCAAATGATTCCCCAACCATGGTATTTGTTTGTAAAAATCATTCTAAGAACAAAAACATTTAGGTAATCCTTTCGGTCCTTATCCCAATGATTATCCTATAAAAGTTCCATTTGTTTGCAACATGTTCTCATTAAATTTGTTCTTACGAATCTTTCGACCCTTCGTGATGAAAACGTTCCTAGTCTTGTTTTAATAAGCAAAATATGGTGGTTGTCAATCACCATATCCCCATACTAGTTTGTCACTACACTTTTTGGAATAAAACACAAGAGAAATCCTTTCGGTCCTTTTTCTTAAAACATGTTTTATTGACAAATCAATCCAAGACTAGTATTTTTCCAACAAACTCATTTAAACAAGATCATATATACATGCATCACATTTTGAGAACATTATTATGATTAATCACATTCCAACACACAAGTATATCACAAACTACTCCATGAAAACAATCATATCTAAACACAAGTCATAACAAGGTAATTCAAACAATTCAAGAGAATAGATTTCCATAAAAAAGTTCATAGAATACCTAAACTTTCGTGATTACAAGAATTAGAAATCGTGGAATGTAGCAACCACGCGCCTCCAATCACCTAGGATCACCGCACAACTCCAAACTACCAAAACAATGGACAAGAATGGTTCCTTCCTTGCTTCTGGACGTTTTCCAGTAACTACTAAGCTTTTGGGTTGAAATAATATTGTAAATATTAGTTTTGGTGTAAACTAATACTCTTTTGGTTGTGTCACCCTTAGTATACAAGTACTAGGACCTTTAAATAGCCAAAGCACTTGCTTAACTTCCCAAAAAACGTTCTCTCCAAGTTAATATCAAGAAATGATCGGACTCTAATGATTATGGGGAGTTAAGACAACAATAAATGCGAATTGTGTAACTGCAGTGCCAGAAACCGGATCAGTTTCTAGGCCGACCGAATCGGTCACAGCTTTGACCATCTGCCCAGCCGGATCCGGTTGCGGGTTGTGACCGATCGGCTGGGTTTTGCTCCTTTTGACTTTTTGCTGACTTTTCCCTTTACGCTTCATTCTTTGCTTACGTTAATGATTTCCAAAGCCAAACTTGATCTTTCCTTGCTGTAGATGCTTCGAAATCACTACGCTTCCATATCATTGAGTCCACAAGCTTCCAATCTCAACTTCCTTCCTTTAGAATCTTCCAAATGTGCATAAAAACTTCATTTCCTCATTATTCGCGATACCTGGCTACATATACATACACAATACGCATCTTTGCACTTTTGCAACAGTTATGAGTAAATATAGCCGAATATCATGCACAAAACTGACAATAACGCTACTAAAAACATGTTCATTTTAGACGTTATCATACCCCAAGCCCAATCCAAGTCCAACGAGGCCCAAAGGAAAGCATTTTAGGTTTTCATGTATTCCACCTATAAATACCCCTCAAATGGTCATTTGAGGGGTGTGCTTGAGTGTGTGTGTGTGTGTTTTCCTTTGAAGCAATATAACATCTTATTGTTTTCATCTTCTTTCCTTTATCTCTCTAAACATACACGATCTATCATTCAAGACACCATCTCTCATCTTAATCTTTCTTGCTTCATCTTACGCATAAAGTATTTGTGTATAACATGGGTGTTTGGCTTTACGTGTTCTACTCGTTTGGTAAGTGGTATACGCGTAAGGTTGATGTAAAAACGTGGTTCTACAATTGGTATCAATCGCCTAACAATGGTTTAGGAGTGTTTGTGTTTGTTTTTGAAGGTTGGTACTGTACGCGTAGCTTTGTTATAAAAGTTGTCACGCTAAAAGCTTTAATTTTTGCACTTAAAAATTCACGATTCTTGTGGTTTAAGGTTTATTTGGTGCTAAAGTTTCAGTTTTTTGCAAAATGTTCGAAGCTTTACGCGTTTTGGTTACGTTTTAAACTCGTTTTTGGTTCATTGGTCATTTCTACTCGTAACTTTTCTAAGCACTTTGGGTGAAAAAGGTCAACATTTTTGGGTTATTCGAGTGTTTTTTAAGGCTATCTGTGCAAAAGAAATCATTTGAATCGTTGGAAATTTCTTACGCATAGAAGTCAAAAAGTCAAAACCCTAGTTTTCTACTCATAACTTTTTGGTGAAGAATCTTCGAGCTATAACGGTTACTCAGTGCTTCCCTCACTTGGATAAGTGTGTTTAACTGTTCAATTTCTACTCATAACTTTTTTGGCGGGAAAACTTGAGTAAAATTTAAATTTTTGAGGAGACTAAACGTTTAATTTTTACGCGAAATTCAAATTTTGGTTTAACTGTGAAAATTTTGGTCAAAAATTCAAATTTTTGGGCCTAAATTCAAATTTTTCGGGTCAAATTTGGCGTCAAAATTGTCATAACTCAAATTTTTCATACGATATTAGAATTTATTTTTATAGTGAATTTCAAATTTTGGGCGAAATTTTTTTAAGAACCAAGGTTACGAGTACGACTTTCAGAAACACCTCAACCGAGCTTAATCTTCATCAACCACAACTCCTCTATCGTTGAATCGATCCTACATCAACTTTATCATATCATACCTTCATCAATGGCAACTCAACAAGACATTCATGCAGCCGGTGCCGAAAACCGACCTCCTATGTTGGCAAAAGGTGGTTATCTTCAATGGACAAGTCGAATGCTCCGCTACATCAAGACCAAACCTAATGGCAAACTCATGATTAAATCCATTCAGGATGGACCCTTCAAGCCTCGACAAGTTCATGTACCTGGAAATGCTGATGCAACACCTCCCGTCCCACCATCCTCTCATCTTCAAACTGAATCAGAATACACAGAAGAGGATCAGAAACAAGTCGATGCAGATGACATGGCTATTCATATTGTCCAACTGGGTTTACCAATTGACATTTTTGCTGTTGTAGACAGTTGTGAAACTGCTTTCGATACGTGGGAACGTGTTAGACGACTATGTTATGGAACAGAAACTGGTAAACAAGACATGGAGAACAAGCTGCTAACTGAATGGGAAAATTTTACATCTACACCAGGAGAATCCATTGAATCCTACTATGGAAGGTTTTGCACTTTGATGAATGAGCTTATCAGAAACAAGTTGGCACCCAGAACAATCGTTCAAAACATCAAGTTCCTAAATAATCTTCCAGAAGAATGGGGACGATATGTCACTATTGTCAACCAAACAAAAGACTTACATCAGGTGAACTTTGA
The DNA here is from genome assembly GCA_019973895.1 of Chrysanthemum seticuspe. Taxonomy (NCBI): domain Eukaryota; kingdom Viridiplantae; phylum Streptophyta; class Magnoliopsida; order Asterales; family Asteraceae; genus Chrysanthemum; species Chrysanthemum seticuspe. Next base: position 243,875,258 of record BPTQ01000001.1, read on the forward strand.
TCAACTAAACGATTTTCTGAAACAAAACCAAGCTGAAGCGAATGAAGTCAGGAAAGAAAGATTGGCAAAGAATCATGATCCATTGGCACTTATTGCTAAGACTCAAACTACAGTGAATACACAACAACATGCTTCATCATCTTCCAACAACAACTTGCAGCAATACATTCAACAATCACAACAACAATTCTATCCACCAGAACAACAAGTCATTCAACAACCGTATCCACAATACTAGGAACAAGGAATCACTGATCCTGAAACTGAACAAGAAAATGCTTTGCTACAGGTATTTTCTTTATTGGATAAAGCATTTAACAGTCGCATGGGTAATCAGGCGATTCCGTATCAGGGTAATCAGTCGGGTCAGCATGTTGGAAATCAGATGGGACAGAATGTTGGGAATAGAGCAGTGGGTAATCAGAACGGCAATGTTGCCGCTCCAGTCGTTGGGAATTATGGAAATGTGAATCAGGGTAATCAGATTAAGTGTTATAACTGTCAAGGAGTTGGTCACATGGCAAGGAATTGTCCTACTAAGCCGAACAAGAAGGATTTTGCGTATCTTCAAAAAGCTATGCTGTTAGCACAAAAGGCAGAATATGGAATGCAGTTGAGTGCTGAGGAACATGACTTTTTCGCTATTATGGATGATTTAGAAGACCGAGAGGACATCAATGCAAACTGCATCTTCATGGCAAATCTTCAGGAGACTAAGTACGACACTGACTCTGACGCACCTCCTGTCTATGACGCAAATGCAGTATCTAAGGTACCAATCATTGATCCATGCTATAACAATGTCATATGTGATGTGTTTACTCATGATGAACAGCATTCTGTGACATCAGCACCTACTTATGATACATACATGGACAATCCGAGTTGTAGCAATACTAACTCTGAAACTCCATATGTGGATCCTAACGGAGGCTGTGTGGCACAAAATACTGAGACTGATGAGGAAACACGTTCTTATTTTGAATCATTAATCAATACATGTGGCATTGAAATTGAGAAAGTTAGTAAGGTCAATCGCGAGGTTACGGCCGCGAATAAGAAATTGACCGCTGAGCTTGAGAGTTACAAAGAGAACGCCAGAGCCTTTGAATTTCATACAAACAAACTTTCAGAATTAGAAATTGGTTATCGAGATTCTGTTTTAAGAGAAAAACAATTGCAACTCAAGTATGACACACTTGATGTGAATTTGAACTTGAAAATAAAATCTTTAAACAAGGAAATTTCTGAACTAAATGACCAACTTTCTAAACAAAAAGCACTGTTTTCTGATCTTGAAAAAGAGAAGAAACAGTTGATTGCTGATTTTTCAAAACGAGAAGATTCTCTTCTTGATGAAATTCTGGATAAAAATGAAACTATCAAAAAATTGGATAATTTGCTTCTTACAACGGGTCATTCCGCTAAAACAAACAAGATGCTTTCTAATCAAGCAAATCTGATTTTTCATACTACACATAAAATGGCTCTTGGTAACAACCCTTCTTCGTTCCTCAAGAAAGCTCAGAAATCTCAGAATGTGTTGAACAATGGAAAACCTTTGCATGAACCCATAATTGTTCGTGATTCTCTTGAAACGTTGGAACTATCTGAGGAAAGTAGATCAAAAATGAAACAAAAGAATCCAGATCTTAAACCGATTGATTATAACAAATGGAACAAAATTAATGGAATTACTTTTGTTAATCAAAAAGAACAATCAACGTTTTCCACCACACCAAGTGTTTTAAACAAAGTGTCAACACCAGTTTCAAAACAAGTTTCAAAACCAGTTGCAACTCCTGTAGTTGTCTCAAAATCCTTTTCGAAAATCGAACAAATGTCTTCAAACAATCCTTTTAACACAAGTGATGCCAAAAGCATTTTAGATGACGTTAAAACTAGAATTGGATATCTTCAAGAGACTATCAAATCTAAAACCAATATTACTACTAACATCTGGTTTACTCGTCATGATGACGAAACGAAAAAGTTTTTTGAAACTCAAATTGAACCTCCGTTAACTGGCATCAGTGCGAGGGTAATTCATTTCGAACAAGCGTTTTTGAAAGAAACAGCTGACTTTGTCAAGGACCATAAATCCCTGGTAAAGCAAGCTAATGAAAGTGTTGAACACATCAAAGTTTTGGAAAATTTGAATGATTTTCTCTTCGAAGATGTTATGACTACCGATATCATGTCCATTATTTTACAAACATATTCTATTGAAGATCATGAAAGACTCCAGTCTGAGACCTCCGCAATTGTTTCAAAGTATGAAAAAGCTCTTGAAAAACTTGAAAAAGAAAACGTGTCCTATTTTAAACAGCTTGATCGAAAAACCGAGGAATGCAAGTATGACAAACTGTCGTATGAGCGTGCCTACAAGGACATGCAAGAGCAAAATGATCTTTTGAGAGCTCAGCTGGAAAGTCTAAAAGGAAAGGCTATGGATACTAAGTTTGCAAAACCATTGACTGAGGAGAAAACAAATGTTCCCAAACCGGTTTTCAAACCAAAAATGTCTATTTCTCAGTTTCCTCCAAAAGTCAATGAGAAACATGATTTGTCAAAAACAGTCACTCCACAGTCCCTGCCCATTAAAAAGAGAATTATCAAAGCTTTTGAAAAACCTGTTTTTGAGAAAGAAAAAGTGTTTACACATGGCAATTCTAAGACTAGTTCACGGAATGTGACCAAAAATCCAGTTAAAGAATCTGTCGATTCTAACAACATGGTCAACAATCACTATCTAGAAGAAGCTAGGAAAAAGGCACAGACTCGAAAAGACGGAATTCTAGGTGCAACATCTAGGGTGATGAATTCTACAAGATTTCAAGGCACTACTAGTAGTAGTAAACCATTACCTAGGAACACTCTACAAAAGACTAGGGATTGGCTTGCATCTAAGATTAGTTGCACAAACGAAAATGCTATGCCCGTAGAAAACAACACTAGGAATTCTAGGACCTTTTCGAACAAGAATCAATTTCCAAAAGACTGTAGTGAAAAAGTTAAAGCTGCTGTGTTAAACAAGAATATTGAATTTGTCTGTACTACATGTAAAAAATGTGTCTTTTCAGCTAATAATGAGGCATGTGTCTCACAATATCTCAAGAAAGATAATTCTCATACCAAGGCACAATCCACTAAGACACCAAATAGAAACAAGCCCGTTGATAAAAAGACAAACAAAAAGACACCTAATAGGACGATCTCTTCAGGACGTAGTTTTTCTAAAAATGAGTCTTCCGCTGCATCTGATAAGAAAACAACTCCTAGATCTTACCTTAGGTGGATACCCACGGGCAAAGTTTTCAACAAAGTAGGTCTTAGATGGATTCCCACAGGAAAGATTTTTGATACTTGCACCAACACAGATAATAGTGTCAATCATCAGGATAAGGAAGTAGAAACCACTACAACCGTTGATAGTTATCACCCTCACCGTGAGGAATCTTGTACTTCTAACACTGTTATTTGTGAAAACTCTTCTTCTTTGGTTACAGGTGAATCAAATATCTCTGAACCCAGCTCATCAGAGGGTTCCAATTCTGTAAACTCTTCTTCTTCATTCTCTTTATCTTCTATTTTTGATTTTCCATTTCTTCTATAAAACCAACAAAAGCAAAATATAAAAATATAAAACTTTCAAAAAATACAAAAACAATAGAAAATCAAAAATCAAAAAAATATTCTTCTCACGACATGTCTCTCGTATAATCGATATTCTGTACATTTCTAGAAATGTTATTCAACAATGATACGGGCATGTACAGATGCTTGAGCGAGAGTTCTTTAATTGTTTTCTAAAACATGTCGTTTCTCAAAATTTCTTTAAATAATGGCTTTCGTATACTTCAGTACGAAACCCGGACTTCAACATAATGGCTTCTGAACACACCAGTTCAGGACCCGCGCTTCAAAGAAAGGAAAGTGCTTATCAAAATCAAAGGTTTTAAATATTTTTTCAAGCGCTATTCCTAAAAACAATGGCTTGTAAGTATTTCCGCTTGCAACCCGATCTTTAAAGAAAGGAAAGTGCTACGCAAAATCGATTTTCATAAATATCGAGCACTTATCCTAAATCAAATGAAGATAATTTTTCTCTAAATATCTTCAAAAGATTTTTAAAATCTTCATCTTACATACCATTGATTCGAAAGCTTTCAAAAAGATTTTTCAAAATCTCTCACATTTGGTACCAAGATAACTCCCTCTAAACCCTTAATTGATTCTAAATTTTCTGTATGAAAAATATGCTTTCGTTAAGGGGGAGTATTAAACCAAAACTGTTCCAAAATTCATGCTCAATCAGTTTCTCTCCAAATGCTTTCCGAAAAACATATCTTTTAATCATTTTGTTTCAAAAACATCCTGGATATGCTATTTTTGAGGGGGAGAAACGTGATTAAAATGTGACCAAAAATGTTTAATGATCGTTGTTTGAATCTCAAAAGAGCTCGACTCAGTCGTAACCAATGAATTGACGAGAAAATAAAGTCAGGAAATGTACCATTTCGAGAAACTTTCTATGGACTTGACCAGGACGGGTAATAATTTCAAGCTAGTTCTCTAGTGATGTAAACGTGTCTCGAATCGGTCTAGCTCATTTAAAGTCGATTAATTCAAAAAGTGCTAACTCTACCCTCTATGTGCAGATTTATGTCAAAACTTATAAGCACATGTGAAGGGGGAGTGTTTCTGAAAATATAAAACTAATGGAGTGTTTCAAACATGTTTTCTATCATAAACACTCTGAGAGATTTTCAAGAAAATTGGTTTTATGGCAACAATAGGACAGTCATGGAGTTATAAGGTGACTAAGGATAGGAAATTCATCCTATGATCCGCCAGAGCCGGAGGGATCTACCCAAGGACATCACAAATAGTTAGTATTAGAAGTCCTTAGGAATGATTGAAAAAAGGAGTAATGTGAGAAAGGAGAAAGAAGGGGTTGAAGAATTAAAAAGAAAAGTAAAAGAAAAGGGTGAAAAGATATAGCCCTCCATATTCAACCTTAGGGAAGAAACCGGGTTCAAGTCATCTGCTACTGGTTGTCACTAGATGACACTGGTATTGAAGACAAAGACGTCATGTACCCAGTGACGCACCGCACCTAACCTTCTAGCCACTCAATTCCTCTTAAAAGGATTTGTTTCATTCTCACTGGGAACCCTACATAATCTATCGACTTTCTCTTAGAGATCGTTGGTATTGAAAAAGGAGACCCTCTCCCTAGTCTTTGCTCAGGAAAACCAAAATGCACTATTGAGTCTAGAGCCACGAGATTCATCAAAAGATCTCATAGGAACACTTGACATGACATCGCTTGTTGTTCATCAATAAGGATACAAGTTGTTGGATCGATATACTTTAATCAAACTAACTTAAACTAGCTTGTTAAGGTTTAATAACCTCGGATAAATCCTAAGTTATTAACAAAGAAACACTGAGCAATCTTTATCAAGTACGCGGAATTTACTTAACAAAGCTAAGAAGAATAACTTTTATAATAAACTCTAAATCTGCTTATTATGCAGATACTCTAATACAACTCTAAGATAATCAAACTTTTCTCTAAAACACTAATTCGTAAACTCTAAAACTCTTTTTCTGAAATCGTACCTCTAATGCCAATCTAGGAGTCCTTTTATAGGCTCAAGGATATCCTAGTCGGTTTACAATTTTTAACCTTGTACGACAAGTAATCTAAACATAGAATACAATTTTTTCCATAAATGAATATAACAGTTCTTTTGTTCTAGCAGTACTTTGACTTCATCTTGCAGTACTTTGACTTTGTCTTTAGCAGTACTTTGACTCTTTGACTTCTTCCAGTACTTTGCAGCTTACAGTACTTTCATATCTTCAGTACTTTCATATCTTCAGCACTTTCATATCCCAACAATCCTCCCCTAACTTGAATTCTACTTGCTTGACTTCAAGTTCCTTTGTGAATATTGTTGGGAATTAAGGAAATCTACTGATTCTGCCGAAGCATAAACTACTGATTCTGCCGAAGCTTCTGTCAAAGAGATTCTGCCGAAGGAGAAAGGATTCTGCCGAAGTTATACTTCAGCAGAAGTGATAAAGCAGACAATGTGTTGCTGCTGAAAGTGGGAACCACGTAGGAGAGATAAGCTCAGTTTAGAGTAAAAAGTCAGCGCCGTATGTATAGGTTGGCGCCGTATTATGTAGAGCTTACTCAGAATAAACACGATGATTAACAAAACAAAATGATTAGTTGCATGCTTGTCTAGATGCATGCTTAGTCTAGATTAGTAGTAGAAGCGTAAATTGTCAACGCTCTTTAGGGTTTCTTGCCTATATAAGAAACCATGATAGATTGTAATAGAAAAAGTTTTTTCTGAAGTTTCTCAAGTCTTGTATTTTATCCGAAACATAGAGTTTCGATAATCAAAGATCCATAGAGGATCAAAAGTGTTCTTAGTTATTATAACTTGTATTTACTTTCCGATACAATACCAAGTTGTAGAGATCTTCTATTAGTTTGCTTGTGATTACATAGGCAACACTAACGATCTCCGAGTGCTTAAGATCTATCAAGGTCTTTGTGTATGTTTCTAACAAGTGGTATCAGAGCCTCGGGAAAGTCTCTACGATACTAAGAACCATTCTCACCCTCATACAGTCAAACATTCATTCACCATGCCTGGATCCGATAATGAAAATGAAGTCACCAACACAAACAACACTAACACCACTTCCATGCAACAGCTCAGTCTCACAAACAGCAATGGTAAATTCCCTTATTTAAAGAGGGAAGAGTATGAACTTTGGACTATGAAGATGGAAAACTGGATTTCCAATATTGATTGAAATCTGTGGGAGGTAATAAAGAAAGGAAACAGTCTAAAGAAAATGATTCCTGACAGGGATGGGAAGTTTATCATGGGTCCACCAAAGACTGCTGAAGAAGTGCTGGCCATGCAGAGAGAGCATAAAGTGAAGACAATTCTGCTTCAAGCCATACCTGAAGATCATCTATGTGATTTTCACCATATGGATGATGCTAAAGACATATGGATGGCTCTCAAAGCAAGGTTCGGTGGAAACGAAGAATCAAAGAGAATGAGGAAGTCCATGCTAAGACAACAGTTTCAGGACTTCAACATATCAGAAGAAGAAGGTATCCACAAGGGATACGATAGGTTCCATAGGATCTTGAGTCAGCTGAATCAGCTGAATGCTAAACCAGATAATGAAGATTGCAACTCAAAGTTCTTGCGGTCCTTGCCACCATCATGGTTGCATGTTAGTATTGCACTCAAGGCTAAAGGAGGGTTGGACATGCTCACTTTTGATGAGCTATACAACAGACTCAGAACTCTTGAACCAGATGTCAGGACTCCCTACCGTACATCTTCTTCTAACCATGCAGCTTTTGTTGGGACTTCTCACTCCAACATGATGGTACAAGCTCCTAGTTCCAACTATTTTCTGTCATCTACTAGTTCCAACTACTTTCCAGCATCCTGCTCTCCCACTCCACCACATAACACTCGTCCCACTCCACAATCTTCACAACCTAAGACTAGCAGTGTGATGGAGGATGTTCTTCATTCGTTTGTTGCTGACTATGATACTCAGCAGTATCTTGCATATGAAGACTTTGATCAGGTGGACCCTCTTGAAATGGAGGAAATGAAGCTGAAAATGCAGGTGGCATTGCTGTCAGTGGACATCAAAAGGTTTGAAGAGAAGGCTGGAAGGAAGTTTGTTTTCAAGGGAAAGGAACCAGCTCGCTTTGATAGGAGGAAAGTCAAGTGCTACACTTGTCATCAGATGGGGCATTTCTCAAGAGAATGCAAGGACAGAAAGGATGGAGATGGAGCCAAATATCTTTCCTATCATGAGAAACAGCAGGAAGCTGGAGCTTCAGCAGCTCTCCTCACCATGGATGAACAGGTCAACTGGACTACACATGAACCTGTTAATGAGGAAGCTCATGATACTGACAAGCTTGGACTGCTTGCAAGGTGCACTTCGGATGAAAGGCATGATCAGTTTGCCTTGATGGGACTATCTCAGGTACACAATTGTATATTTGGCTGTAGTCTTAGATACAATGAACTTAAAGAAGAATTTGATGCTATGAAACCTAAGTTTGATGCATGCTATATTGATAATGAAGCTCATAAACTTGCATTAAAAACTGTAGAAAGACAAAAAGTGTGGTTTCAAAAGAATCAAATAGCTTATGAAGAAAAAATAAAAGTGTTACAGTTTGATCTAGAAGTTGCAAATAATTACTTAAAATTGTCTGAGAAAGCAAAGGATGAAGCTGTGTCTGAGAACCTAGAGCTTAAAGAAAAACTAGCTGAGGAAATTGCTAGGAATAATGAATGGCAAATGTCTGGTAAAAGCTTAAATAGAATCATCTATACTAGTCAATCTCAGACATGCCCGATAGGTTTAGGTTTTCAAAAATATGTAGGTCCAGAAGCTAAGTATGATGGGCGTAAACCTACATCACCTGGGTTAGCTAACTTTTTAAAAGAAGGTGATTTGCATGCTGTCCCTGGACCTATTAGAGGTGAATTTATGCCCACAGACCTATCCATCACTGTTGACTTTGATGGATCACATCACCTATATGGCAAAAAGTCAAAAGACTTGCCAGACCCTGATACCTCATCTAATGATTTTGTCTCTTGCTCTGACAGTGACAATTCATCGGGTTGTCACTACCTATCCAGACACCCGTATTTAAGTGGAGATTATCCAGGTCCCTGTCGTACGTTTAGTGGAAGAAAATTTTTCAATCGATTGGGTCCACTACATCCAAATGCGGGTAGTATGAATCGAAGACCTGGATGTATAAAAACTTTTGGATTTGGATAGCCCGTACAGACTCTAACTGATCATATCTACTAAGATAAATTCGAAAATGGTCTGTAAACGGTAAGTAATAAGGATCGTTAAAGGAGTCGATCAAAAAGAAATTCGAGATCCAAGAGTCTGTGTCGAAGTAGGAAACGAAAGAGTCTGTTAAAATTCATTAATAAACGTTGAAGATCTAGTTTGACATTGTGAAAATAAAAAAGAAGTATTCGATAAACTAAGAAAACTTTGGTGTGAAAAACAGAAAGATGTCAAAAATTACGTTCAAATACTCGAAGTAATAGTTATATCGTACGTAGTTTGAATCCAAAGTATCGTAGTTTAAG